>JAJOOO010017112.1:0-35177 GCA_029582685.1 Solanum piurae | reverse complement strand
ATATATAATATAAACCATTTAAAATCAACCCCACCTAATAACACATAAAAACGAAATTACTTAAAATCTCTTCACTTGGGCAGCCCCGTCAGGAACCACACGAAATACCATCAACACTCAACACGATCACAAACGAACACATGTTAGGCTCTAGTTACTCTAGTTTGTTTTTAGGGTCGTTACAAGTGTATGAAGGTGGGCGAAGATACATTTTTTGCCTTGAGAGAAAAATATGTAATTGTGGAAGATTTCAGCTAGACGAGATACCTTGTGCGCACGTAATTGTTATTTTGAAGAAGAAAAATATTATAGATATACATCCCTACTGCTCAGATAAGGAGGATTGGTCAGCACCGGAGTTTGTTTTGGAAGAAATCATCTTGCCACCTAGGTACAAAAGGATGGCTGGATGAACAAGGAGAAGAAGGAAGTAAAATTCAGATGAAAAGATAAGCACAAACACAAATCGTTGTGGATAAGAATGTCACAACCGAAGAACTTGTACTTTCTTTCCGAAAGAAGATTGCAAATTGTCTTTGTTGGGGTTAATGTTATGTTTCAGATACATTATGTTAAGATTAGGTGTTGTCATTTTTTTTTTTGCTATTTTCACTTTTACCTTTATAAAACATTACAGTCTACTATTAGTTGGTGAAATTTTGTTACAATAATTTGAAATGTTAAGATTTTCAATCTTGTGTTTAATTTTGCAATACATTAAGTTTCAAATACCTTTTTAAACAATGTATCATTAGCTATTTGATAAGTATATTATTTTGTGCTGATGGGGATTGTACCAATCAATATAATTTCAGATACTTTTTTATATAATGTATCGTGGTCTAATTGAACAATGATGTTTCTTATACAATAAAGTTATTAAAAATATAAGTATGTATCACAATAAGTACTAAATAATTTATCAATGTGACTGGATAAATGAATGAGCCAACAACTAATTACAAGAAATTGACCAAATGTATCAGCATAAATGAAGAAACAACTAATTAGAACTGATTTATAAACTACATTGCATTGGTTATGTGTCAAAGTATCAGCTCCTACCAGAACTACAATGAATGTTGAGGTATGGCTCAAAAATAGAATTTTAAAACAACTCGATACTAATGAGAATAAATAATGTTGTGTGTTTATGAAATAATGAATCTGATACATAAGTTTATTTCATTTTTGTATCAAATTATATACAACAAATGTGTAAAACAATCCATATTGTCAATAACAGCTGAAAATATTGAAAGTTGATGTCAAAATAAACAAGTTTTTAGAGAAACACTCTAACGCTTGAGTACAAATATCTGAAAACAATAAAAAAAAAAGAAATTTAAAACTAGAGTTAATGTATCTCAAAAATAATAACATTGTAAAAAAGTGTCTAACAACTGATAACTAAATTCTATTCAACATTGATCAAATCTTCTTCAGCTGGTGTTGTGAAATAATTTTTAGGCCTTGTTGGATCATCATTTTCACTAATGTATCCTGCCTTAGCCTTTTCAGTACCATATTTTTATAATAGGTCTCCATATCGTGTACAAAGGTATTGTGAACGGAAACTATTTTTTTGAAATAGGGATCCCATCGCTAAGGAACTCAGCAAAGGCAGCTAGAAACATTCTGCAGTCCCTTCAAAAAATGAGAAATATGCATTATAACAATAAAAAAGATACATTTTAATTCAAAGCAAAATCGTGCTAATACTTACAAGCAATCGCTTTCTTGTTGCATAATGTTTTGTACGAATTCAACTTCAAATTCGTGTTGTGGTCCCAAAAGCATACCAGTTTGTTTGGCATTGTAAGCATCCAATGATGACCAGACGGTTCGCTCCGATTGATTAAAAAAACCATTGTTATGAAGGTAAGATGGCATCATTGTATCCAACTTTTTTATCTCAACAATACTTTTATTCTTGTACTCAATGATGAATCGTACACAAGTATGAGCCTCTTTTTTAAAGCAACAACAGCCAACAGCCAACACCCAATGAAACTTCCCATCAGTAGGATTTTACTAAGGAATTTAAAATTTCTTAAGTATTAAGGTCAGGACACTAAATGTAGCACCTTGAGTTTCAAAAAGAACTAGATTACAAATAGAAAAATCTGAAATTTTGCAAGTTAAGCTAAGTGTGAGTTTTGGGTTGACTTTAAACAACCATAACTCCTAGCTCAATATGATCTAGGTGTGCTACCAGATACCGTAGGTAAGATCTTTGGATTATCTTTCCAAAGCCGCCGAGTTTGCTAAAGTTTCAAGTTCATATGAGTGTGATATGACCTTTTTAAGTTAGGCTGTCTAGATAAGGAAAGTCAAAACCGGATTTTAGAGGGGTATTTTGGTCTTTTCCTTACCCAATCAGATTTAATTCATTTTTAGTAAGGTTTTAAGGGTCTAATCCTATTAGGTTAAGTTTTATAATTCTAAAATACACTTAGGGTCTTAGTTGAGAGTTCAAGAAGAGAAAAGAAGAGAAAAAAGGAGAAAAGAGTAGAGGATCAGCGTTCGTCGAGATTCTTGCGTGTTGTAGCGGATTTTCGCCATGAGTTTGATCCCTAAGAGATATGTAAGCTTCCATACTGTTGGGTTTGTTCATCCACATGCCAAACATGTTATTTTCAGCGCAAATTTCATTCTTGAAGTTGAAAGATTAGAGTTCTTGATAAGTTCTTGATAGGTGTTCTTGAAGTTCATTCTAAATCTTGCTGTGTTGGGTTTTGGATGATTTCTTGAGATCAAAGTGAGTGTTTCAAGGTATGTATTGAGTAGATTAGAGTGTACTTATGTTAAGTAATTGATTTCTAAGTTATTGGGGAAGAAACCGTTCAATTATAGGCGAATTAGGGTGAGAAAACGAGCAAAGAAGTTCGTCAGATTTTCTAGGTTGGGGGCCTGGAGCGATGCGCCTGCCAGAGCGCCCCAAACCCTCCTCTGAATGTCAGGGGCTGGCGCTCCACGCCACCCATAGCCCCAGGGTCTCCTGCCCATCCAGTTTGTCGTCGGTTGCCCCGTTTGAGTTCGTTTAAAGTGCACATTCACTCTTTTTCGATTCTAACTACTCTAAACTACTTATAAAAACCTAGAAATCATTCATAACATGATCATAACCTTGAATTCATAATTCAAATTCAAGGTAGAGCTAAGAGTTAAGTTTTGAGAGTTCTTTCGAGCATTCTAAGAAAGTCCCTTTGAGTCCTTTTGTTGAGTCTTCTACAACTTCTAGTAACTTGTTTCAAGACTCGAGCAAGTGAGTATGAGAGTGATAATAATGTATTCATAAGTATACCTTGTCATCATGAGATCTTTCTTATCATGAACCATAACTCTTGAATTCATAATTCTCATTCAAGAGAAAGTTAAGAGTGGAGTTTCAAGAAAGCCTTGAGTTCAATTGTGAATCCTTTGAGATCAACTATCGATTTGAACTAAATTTTGAGAAAGTAATTCAGAGAAAGAGAAGAGTCATATACATGAGTTTCATGTAGTTTGTAGACCTTCAAGTCAAGTCGTTTATGCCCATAAATTCCGCATGAACTCCATAAGTTGAGTATCTATGAGAGGAGTAATATTTTAAAGTTCTAAGTCTTGAGTATTGAGTTTTATCTATGGTTATTGGAAACCTTGCATTGATTCATTCACGTCCATAATTCGGCATGAACCATATTTTAAGAAGTCTTTTACAAACGTTTTAACTTTATTTTAAGACTTAAGTTTTGAGTTAAGCAAAGAGTAAAGAGTTGAGCTTATTTTCTTTAAAATGATATATGGGAACTAAGTATTCCCAAGAGTAAATGTTTTCATATTTAATAGGAAAGAAAACCTCGATTTCCAAAGAGCCTTCGGGCTAGTTTTCAGAAAAGAGTAAATGCTTTCATAATTAAGCAAGAGGGGAAACTTTGATTTCCAAGATAGCCTTTGAGCTAAGTTTTTGAGCACTAATCTCAAATCACAGAAAGAAGTATGTTTTAAACATAAAGAGCTAGTATATTTTGGGAGTAGTATTGAGCACCGAATTGGGGGCGAGCATGAGATTCAGATAACTCACGTCTCCATAAAACCATGTAGCCTCCATGGGTAGAAAAGGGTCATATCACAATAGATTAGTGGATCCACTTAGTGAAGTAGCTTCATATACCCCCGGCAAGGTATAGGATGGTCCTTGGCAGCGTGAGGTAAAACGTTGTATCACCACTTAGACTCATAGTGGTGGTTGTCGGTTAGAGAAACTCCCACAACAGTAATTGCATGGTTCATCAAGGGGTTTTGCTTAGTATGAATGGGGGTATAGGACTTCATTTATGCATTGCACAAGTAGACTTTGAGAGGGAGCATGGTATGTCTTTTATGATATTATGACACAGAGTTGACATCACGTTTTAAACAACTTTTCTTTATATTGCACATGTTTTAAATTGCTTTATATTGAAATAAGTTCAGTTATGTTGAGTTGAGTTGAGCCATGTAAGTTCTTCAGTTTCAGATTCTTTTCAAGCTTATGTTATGCTTTAGAATTCCCCTTACATGCTCGTACATTCCACGTACTGAGCCATTTGTCCTGCATCTTCTCATGATGCAGACACAGGTATTCAGGAGCTTCGTTGATACATCCGAGAGTTCGAGTTAGCTATGGTGAGCCTCCTTATTTCCGAAGAATTTCTTTTACTTTTCAGTTTAGTCAGGATGTCATGGGTCTTGTCCCGACTTCCATCTTTATCAGTTAAAGGCTTCATAGATAGTCAGTATAGTTGAGAAGTCTGTATTATTCATTTATTTTATTAAATGTTTTAAAGACTTAAGTTGCCTATTTTATGGCGAGTTGAATATATAATTTTATTCTAAGTTGTTCATTTGAGTTGAAGTTTTGAAAAGTTGAGTTTATTGAATTTTATTCAGTTTTTAGCTTTTGCATGCTTAAGTTAGTCTTCCGCTTGTAGTCAGCCAGGATGAGAGTTCACTTGGAGACCAACAATGGTTCTTGAGTGCCGGCCACGTCTAGGGTGTAGACTCGGGTCGTGACAATCTGAGTTCACCGAAATGTATACATCATCAACTAGATGCCATGGTAATCCAGTCAGGATGAAATTTTTTTTGATTATATTTTTAATTGACCTCTTGAATGCAGACACAACATACCCGCACGCCATGTGCTCTTGCGTACTTAAATTATCATCAGGCAGGCTGCAGTAGTATCTTGTGTGTGCATCATTAATAAATGTCTTGAATAAGCAATTGACTGTGGTAAATCTGTATTCATTGGGACTGCAGTGTTTTGACTCCTTCCTTAAGAAGTAAAAAACTATATCGATGTGCTGCAATATAAATGAAAAATAAAACAAAATGTTAGTCAATATGATAGAGCACAACAATCACAAAATCATATAATGTATATCGTATAATTTGAGTTTGTATGCATTAAAAAGACTATATTGATACAAAATATCAATTTATCATAAATAATGTATCTTTTGTATCGTACCTCATCGGTCCAGCATTTTTTTGACTGAGATATGGCATAAAACCATTTTTTATCCCTGAGAAAAGTAACTACAAAGTCCATGTGTTCAAATTCAAATGAAGTTGATTTGGCTCTGTATTTATCATCTTTTGATTTCCTATATATATATATATATATATATATATATATATATTAAAAGTCAATACAAGTGAAAACGGTATGATATTTTGCTATTTAGAAATATTAAAGTGTTACTTACTTGTTATCATGAGTTTTAAGAAGGCCCTTAGAAATTCACTTGCAATATTTTTTCAATAAATTTGAAGGAGGTTGGTAAGAAATATCACATCCATCAAATGGGGAGCTCGGATGAACATCTTCTTCAAACTTCTGTTTTTCTTTGTCACTGGACCCAAATTCAGTCAAATAAGGTGACTTCAAAATCTTTGATGGCATTCTATTTCGTTGAACAAGGGTCTCTGATTGTTCATACACGACCAGCTCATTGTCCGATGTTTTCATGGGTAACTTATTGGCCGACACCAATTGATGTGTTTCAGTTAACGGATTTGACTTGACAGCACTCAACAGTTGAACATTCAAAGGAGTTTGAAGGCCAAAAATAAGTGTGTCTATAGCTTCTTGGGTTACAGAAGAAATGAATATCGATGTGGTGGAATCCTATATTTTTTTTGAGCAATAATAAAAAAATTGTATCATTCAATAATCAATAAACACGCGACAAATATATTTAGAATTTACCGATGTATCAATGTTTATTGGCACTTTGTCTATAAATGGGATGTTATGTTGCAATTTATCAGTAACATCTTGATCCACAACTACTTGTTCAGATTTTTTGGTGTCAACCTCTACTACATCATCCTGATTTGTTATCACAAAAAAAAATTGTTATACTGATAAATTGAATTATAAATAGATTTATACATAAACTTGTACTTACAATAATTTCCTTGGATACATCCTCGCCATCTTTGATCATTTAATGTATCATCATACTATGTATATTAGTATATAAATCAAATAATAATGTATCAAAAGTTGACACTTTTATTACATCAGTTGTGAATAAAAAAAAAATTGAAGTATCAACATAATGTATCTAAAAAATTAAGAATGTATCATAAATTCAAGCTTTAATTGAATGGTTGAGCTAATGTATCAAAAAGGTGTGAGATACTTTTAAGAATATTGATACTTTAAATAAATGTATATGACACTTACATTTACTCCCTCTACAACAGATTTTGTTATAATGATACATTGAATGAGTAAATATGTCATATACATAAACTTATAACTTCCTTAGATACACTTCCTTTAACAGGAACATTGTCACGACCCAGGGGTACATACTAGATGTAACATGGCGTACAAGACCCCGAGAGGCCTCATAAAAGCCACTTAGCTTTCATAACATAAGAAAATAAATTTAGCAAAAATTTAAAACATTTTCAACAATATCAAAGTCTTTATAAAGCGAAGCAGAAGTCTAATACACTTGTCTCAAACCATCTAAAAGTGAATATCTTTGGGACATAGCCCATACAATAGTTCCAACATAAAATGCAAGACATAAGGAAATGATGGTCAAATCCTCGAATGCTACGAGGACTCACCAATCTTCAAATCTTTCTATACTATGATCCTAGCCACGGGGATGGAAGTCGATATTGTTGGACCCTACATTTGAATAAGAAATGTAGGCAAGAGTATGCGTTAGTACAAAGATGTACTAAATATGATAGCTTGCATAAACAACAACATAGGCATAACATAAGCATTAGTCAACATAAGATATAAGCCATAAGCATAAGAGTTAGACAATATAAGTCATAAGCATAATCAATGCACATAAATCATCATAAAGCAACAGGAATACTTCTTGAAGTAACCTCAACTTATCCTTAGTCAAGACTTGGGTCATCCACCTATAGTCATACATATCAAGGAAGGCAATCAAGCAACAATCCAAGCTAATCATCATCATAACAAGCAAATCTCATATTAAAACATACTTACGATACTTCCTTGAAGTAACCTTGTTTCATCATAACTTTGCTAACTTGATTAGGGACTAGTCCCTCCTTAGCTTTTTCTACTATCCATGGAAGAGTACTACTTTACTAATCCAAGCTAAGTCATTATCCATGAATGGTTACTATTTACCAATTCAAGGCAATCAAGGAAAAACACCTCATTATGCTAGACCAAGCTATCATGAAAAGCACATTCTTATGCAAGTTCAAGCTATTCAAGGAAGGGTACTATTAATCAATCCAAGCTACTAATGAAATAGTTTGGTCTTACCAAGTCAAGCTACCATGCAAATCATCCTATCATTCTTAGTTCAAGCTAACCATTGAAAGGGTACTAATGCTCAATCCTAGCCTATCAATGAGATCTACTAACTCAAGCTATCAAGCATGATTTTGTCTTACCAAGTCAAGTTATTCATAAAAGAATCATCTCATTATGCTAAAAACTATGTCTTATCAATCATAGTTCATAGATTCTTTGATTCATTTTAGGTGAGCAAGTTTTTCAACCTAGAATCATTCTATATGAGAAAACCTTTCACATTCATGCATTCATACATTCATAGTTATGTGGGTACATCCGTCCACAAAAATTCTATCTACAATTCAACAATTATCATCTAGCTTTACTCTCAAAGCCCTACTAATCATCATTCATCATACATGTTTTAGTCTCAAGACAATTCTAATCTCAAAACCTACAAGTCATAATTCATCATGTATACTTTAATCTCAATCAATTCATATCTACATGTTTTACCCTCAAGCAATTCATGTTTATATACTCTAATCTCAAGCAATCTACAATGTATCTCATCAATCCTAGAATAATACATCTAAATCCTCAATTTCCCCTTTCATGGTATAAAATCCACTTACATCAATTTCATCTTTCTAGACATGGGTTAGGCATGGGTACATGTAAGTTCATCCTAAAAACATGTAATTCTATCAATTCAATCATAAACAATCATAATCCACTCAATTAGATCAAAATCCATAACATTAGAAGAAACTCTAACTAAAATTGGTGAATTCTTCTTCTAAATTGGGGAAATCATGGGAGCTCCATGGATGAAAGGATTTCATGGATGAAAAGTCATCATACCTTGTTAACAAAGCCCACAAATTCTTGAGGATTGGAGACTTGACCTTGATCCTACCTTGAACTCTTTTTTCTTCTTCAGGTTTTAAAGAGAGAAATATTTGAGAGGAAGAGCTTTGGAATTTCTTTTGGGGGTTTTGAAAATAATGACTTGAATGGGTGAATTTCGGGGTCAAAATCATTTATATAGGTGTCCTAGACTTGGGTAAAACGACATCACTTTGATTTAATTAAAATAGAAAAAGATCTATGTGCCCCTAAAATAACTGCCAGCTCGCGACTGACGGACCCCTTTCCGACGGACCGTCGACTGACCTACGGTCCGTCCTGGTCAAGCGTCGTTTGATTCAGAGAATTTTGGCTTTTTTTTGCCTGGACCACGGACTGTGGTCTGACCGACGGTCCGTTGGTCAGGTCGTAGTTCCATGACTTCTGAAATCTTAGGTCTAAGCCGAGGTGATCAACCACGAACCCACCTACTGTCTGTGGTCCCAACCATGGGCCATGGTTAGCCACCGTTGGTTAGCACCTGCAGCTCTCTAAATCTGTTGTTTTACCTCTTTTTGAATTCGGGGTGTTACAAACACCTTCTGTGGATGGAGGTTCTGATACATCTTCTCTGCCTCTTTGATCCTTTAATGTATCAACATTCTATGTAGGTTAGTATATCAATGAAATAATAATGAGTCAACAGTAAACTTATACTACATTATTTATGAATAAGAAATTTTTAAATTTTAAACATAATGTATCTAATACACTTATGAATGTATCATAAAATTCAAGTTGCAGACGAATGATTAAATAATGTATCATGAAGTGTTAGATATTTTAATGAGTAGTTGATACTTTAAATGAAAGTATGTGAGTTTTACCACTCCGACATCGTGATGTTGTACGTGTGTTTGTTCTTTTGCCTCTACATCCGCATTATCGACGAGGTCGTTGTTGGCAAACTCCATATCAATTGGAAACCTTGGTTGTTCAACAAATTGATCAGTAGTTTGGGGTTGATTAACATTGGCTTCTTGGAACTCTTCCTCCGTGATTGAAATCGATTTGGCAGAAATTTTCTTCAAGCCAAAAAAATACCACATAATGAAAAAATAACTTTACAAATAGTAAATATTTGGCTAATAACAAGTACCTTCCGTTTTAGCTTCTGAACTGCTTTCATCAGATCTGTGTGATTATTTTGTATTATGACTTCTAAATCATCAAACTTTTTGTCAACCTTTAAACAGACTTAAATAAGTTAATATTGATTTACTATAGAATAAATAATAATTCAATAATAATTATGAGATTCACTTACATAATCCTTCAGATATTGCTTAACTTCTTCGATATCTGTAAAAAAATTCTTTTCTTTAGGATTAGATGAAGGACCATGAAGATCGGGAACATTACTAAAAGATTCTGGAATAAAGAATGACTCTTTTTGTATCACGGGAGACTGTTCTGATTGTTCCATTGCGCTACTTTTTTGTTTGGCCAAATCAACTTTATTTCTTCTCTTCGGGGGTGGTGTAGATGAGGTACTAGATACACATCTAGTTCTCCTTAAAATCTGATCAGGTGATTTAGAAGAAAAATCCTCAAATTCAGGAACGTCTTCTAATATAGCTTGTGCAGGTTTAGCAGTAGACGTAGAATGTTCAGAATGAGAGACACTCATATTGTCAGGCAAATCAAGTAACGCCAACTCCTCAGGAGTCGGTTGTATATTGGTACATGCATTCTAAGTCAAATTTGTAAAGTCAGCATAACAAGCAGATTTGCAACTTGAGATATATAAAAAATGGTAGTTACTTCAGTAAAAATACTAGACATAAACATTTCAAATTTGGGCTTGACACCAAAAACTCGTCAGTTGCGTATCCTAGGGATGTAGTCTCCCTCTTTGACAGCAGTTTCATCGTTGATAACTGACGCACATTCATATACCCACACATTTAGAGCATAGGGCATGCCACCTAAACGATACATCTGTTTTACGTTGGTTCTCTGTTGCCTCCATGAATTCATTAACCTGAAAAATGCACGCTGACCCCAAGGAAAATGTTGATATCTACCATCTTCAACCATCAGAAAGTCATTAACATGGATAGCTGCATCAGATAGTTGTGATAAAATAAATGTGTTGATGAAGTAAAGAATTCCCATTTGAAAAGCATCCTGACTGTTGTCCCAACTACCTTGTAGAAAACGTTGAACAAATCGTCTCTTGCTCACACTATTATACTTTACTAAATCTGGAAAATATCTTTGAACAAGCTTGCTTTTAGTAAAATTCAAATATTTAAAGTCATCGGAATTTCCTGTGCATTTCAGATCGGTTATTATTGCGAATTCTTTTATAGTGAAACGCAATATGTTCCCATTTGCATGCCGAATATGTAGCTCATTTCTGTTATCCTGCTCAAGCTCAAGAAGCAACAAGCATTTTGATATTTGACCCTGATAATTGCAGGTATGAATGTCGAGGTATGGCCCAAAAATAGAATTTTTAAACAACTCGATACCCTCAACACCCATGTACATATTCAAATCTTTTATAAAATCAATGTTGTATGTTGGACCAAACTTCAAAGAGTGAGTTGGAATTTGTTTGATCACATACTTCAAAGACTGTAATGAACAAAAAAACAATAACAAACAGTTACATATTATTCTAGAATAACAACATGCTAATAACGATACAAAAAAAAAACGGTTACACATGATACACTAATTGCCAACATTTATACATGATACACTAATTGCCAATATTTATACCTGATACATTAATTGCCAACAGTTTAATTTGATGCAAACATTGCCCAACACTTATACATGATACAAAAATTTGACCAATATTTAATATTGATACAAAACAATGACATACAGATAAATAATGTAAATTTGATACAAAAACTAATAGAATTTTAACTGATACAATAATTAATATGAAACTAATGTATCAGATACACACACGGATAAACAAATCTTGAATGATAAATTATTGAATATTATTTTGTGTCAAATGACATGAGATCTAATGACTGATACACAACTAATTATATTATAATACTTGATACTAAATATATTATAACTTAACAGAATTAGGGTTAGTGAATCAACTAATTAAAGATAATAGTGATATATTAAACAATGAAACATGAATTTAGTGGTTTATGTATCATCTACTAATTAACTAACAAAAAAAGTAAAAATCGATAGAAGAAGATCGAAAACCTAACCTTAGGTAATGAAGGTCGAGAAATTGCAGGAGCAAATTTTCGACCCCTTTTTTGGGGGGGGATTTGAGCCTGAGCTTTCGAAGATGAAGGTCCATCCTTTTTCAACTTCCCAACTTTTGTCTTCGCCATTATTAATGGATCGTGGAGCTTTTTTGATCTGTTTTCAAACCACTCAATATCTTCATAATCATAAATACGACGAGTGCTAGTTGATGGTGCATCATCCATCTGATTCAACAATTAGTAGAACAAAAAAAATGAAAAATAAAGTCACAAAACGGTTTAATAAGATGGAAAGAACTACCAATTTCATTTTAGATTAGGTTTGACAAAAAAGAGACTAGATTTTGAAAAGTGAGAGAATTAACTGTCAAAAAAATGGAGAGAAAATTAAGGAGTGAAATCAGGAAGTGATAAAATTTGATTTTTGGAGTTGGAGATTTATGTATTCGGCAGTTTAGATTTTAGGAGCAAAATAAGGGATTTTAGAAGTTTTTAGAAATGGAAGGGATTGGAAATTAGGAAAATAAAAGATGTGTATAATGGTAATTTTTCCTACAATTTATTATGATTGCATGCATCAATATAGGGAAAAAGACCATATATACCTCCAAACTATCGTAAATAGTATGCAGATACTCTCCGTCATATTTTTATGACATTGGTGCCCCTGCCGTCTAAAAATTAGAGCATATACACCTTTTATACTAACGAACTTACACATGTCATAATCTTATCCACATATCATACATATATTAAATATCGGGTCGACTTCTGTTAGAGTGAATGGCATAAATACTCTAAGTTTTGAGCAGGGTATATTTATCCTTTTCCCCTATCAAAATTAAGTGAACGCATACAATCTATAACAACCTGATAATACACAAGTTCCGAACTCACATTTCCAGGTATAAATTAAGGAATTTTCTATAGCAAAGATTGAAAAATGTATTTTCTATTTTCAATAACCTTCCTCAAAGAATTTCAAGAACCAAAAGTCCAAAAGTAACTATGTGCCGGCCTTTTTTTTTCTTCCTGTTAAGAGCCAGTGCAAAAATTCAAGAAATGGGGGTTAACCTAATGCAATTTAACCTAAAACTAGAATGTGACTTGAGCATTTACAGGTTAACTCCTTATGAGAAGTCCAGGCCTCGACGAGGCTGAAAATCTAAATCATCTACCTCGCTTATCGATCTCTTCATTAAGAAGCCGAGTCATTAAACCTTGATTAGGGTTCAAATTATTGGTTTTGAGAAGATTGTTCAATGCATGAAGTTCTTCACAGTTTGCCTTCTTAAGTAGGCCACTCAGAACTGTATCAACTCCAGTAGGATCATTTGAGATCTCGGATTTTATATTGAGTTTTGAACGGTCCACAACTAGGGAAGATTGTACTGTCTGCATCAACGGTTTAGATTTCCAGAATTCAGAACATACCCGGTTTACATCCATATCTTGAATGGCCTGCATTGATATGAAAAGATAATGTCAAGTCGAGATCTTATAAACTTCCCTTCAACTTTCATTTTGTTCAGCATTTTTTTAATCTATAAGATAATAGGCAACTGAAATTTTTCTCAAGATTAGAAGTTAGTGTGAATCCTGGATCTAATATTAATTTCAAGAATATATGTGAAAGAACCTGTACAATCTCTGTTGTAGAAAAACCAAACATTTCCATGCCCTCAACACTTCCAGGTGGTTGCAAAGGCAGAAGCTTCGGCTTTCCCAACTTATGTTGCTTTAATATTTCTTGGTTCACTCTCTCACGGACCATATCCCAGCATTTGACAGGGGACAAGTGAACAAACACTTCACTGGGACAACGCTCAAGTGAAACCTGCAAGTTCATTTATCTGCTTAAAAAGAGACTAGAAAGGTAGGAAATAGCATAACAATATGACACCACAACAGCATGAATAACCAAATAATACACAGATATAGAGATGTCAACTAAGCTGGCACATGAAGGAAAACCAAAAAAAAGGGCAAAACAGGGAAAGCCGTGAAGTAACCCTCAATACTGTAGGCTTTGAATGTTATACCTATACAAGACTAATTCATTTAAGCTAATATAGACCTCTGGTCTAAAGGGATGAAAACATGTAGCAGTCAAACTTGCCCTTACAGCAAACTACAACCAAAGAAAACTCGCAAAGCTTTTGAAAGAAATAATAAATCTGACTTGTAGCCAATACTTGGAAATCTGCTGGAGAGATAGCAAAGCTTCACGGAGAAACCCCTTGATGATAAATGTTTAATAGACATGTTATCAAACTAACAAGAAAATGAAGTGCGGCTCAACTCTACATGGAAAACTTAATGCAGAAGAAACATGAAAGGAACTGCAGCAGAATTAAGTGCACCACAATATCCCAAAATAAGAATTAAAATTCCCCAGACACACAAAAATCAAAATCTGACTAATAGCTCCATTCAAACAGAATATCCAATACCATAAACAGTGGGCCATCTCGTCCTGCATCTAGAACTTCAGAAACATAGTGAGACATATTTGTTGGATCTAAAACATCAATGTATCTGACCCGGCTCCTGAATCCTGCATTTAACAAAAGAACAAAGTTGTCTATCATTACTTCCAAGAGTAGAGTAAAAATAATACAATTATTTCACATGTGTTATACCCTTGGGATAAATAACCCGGTTGTCACACCATAACTTGCCAGGCTGGATAACTCCATAATCCAGAGGTTCCACATTGCAAGAGAGTCTCCTCACCACTTTTGCAATCCGAGGACCTTTCTGGCGAAAACCTCTGTCCAAATTGTTTTGAGAGACGGGAGAGTCACCTGATAAAGGTTGTGCACACTCCATGGCCTTATTTTGGCTACCTTCTTTATTTGGTTTACAGTCAAATGGTTGAAAGGACTGGGGACAAGTATCTGCATCTCTGATATTACCGCCAGAAGTCCCTTTTGTAACCTGAGGGCCTTGGGCATGTTTATCAATATCCATATTTACAGACGAACCTCCAACGAAAGAATGAGTATCTTGATTAGGTCCACGATGTATTTCATCTTTTGAATTATCCTCAACTTTCATGCTCTCTGAACTAGGTGAACCATTAATTCCATCTTTAGTGACTCTCGCATTATCAATGGATGTTGTTGGGACAGGTTTATCACTGTTACCCATGTTCACTGTCTGCTTTCCCGCAGTATCTTTCGAAGGAATTGAATTGTCCATCCCATCTCCCTCATCATCACTGAGCAGGATCACAACATCATCAAGACTTGAAGTTCCCTTCACTTCACGTTTATCTGTTGATAATTTTTTATGACACGAACCACCCTCAACGGACAGCTGAGTAACTGGAGTTCTATAAGCAGGAACCACCTTTAAGGATTCACTTTTGCTCTGGAAGCCATTCTGTGCCCCCTCAATTCCATGAGAAGTGTTGTCAGGCATAGAAGACGCCTTGATTGATTCCAAAGTTAATGGCTCCCTGGATTGTTTATCTTTATGCAATGAAAAAGCACTGCTGCTGGCCCTCATCAAGAGTGCTGAAGTTCCATCATCTTTTTCCTTTTTCGTGGAAGCTATAGAGAGTCCTGCGCTTTCCTCTTTTAGCACTGATTCCTCAGGTTTAAGAGATAATTTACTAGCACTCCCTGCAACTTGTCTCTCTTTATTTACATAAGAACTCAAAGCCAATCCAAGATCTTGTCTTGCCCATCGATAAATTGCACTCAATTTCCCTTCTAAAGCATCAACTAGTACATTTAATTCATTGATGTCATAACGGAAGAGGAAAAATTTGGCACCCCAGGAACAAGTACACAATTGTTTTGCATGGTTCAAGCATGCATATTTGTCGGGCGAACAATTGTGACAGCCCGCCGCGGACAGGTGTAGATCAAAAAAACACACACTACATTCCCTCTCATTAGTAGCATCAAAAGTGCTCTCCATCTTTAGTGCTTGTGAAGAATTGCAAAGAAACTCCCTCCTGACTCTCTCCATCTCAACACGGTTCTGCACAAAACATAACTCAGCAGTGAAGTTGAATAAAGTGGTACTTGACTCAGTAACATAATTTATATGAACATAGAACTTGAATGTGGTATAAGTGTGACAGCCTCTATAAGTATCAGTCTAACCCCAATAACCCCGCACCCCCATCTCTTCTCTTTTAAAAAAAAAATACAAGGAAGAAGATAGAAAAATATACCCTCAATGCAACAGAAAATGGAAATGGAACTAAGGACTATCAATGAATAGAATATTGGTGTCACTATGTGCACATTTGCCTAAAGACTGCAGCTATTTTATCCAAAAAATTCTACCTTTAATGCTTTGGACAAAACTCCATCTTTTCCGCAAACATCTTTCCATCTTAAATTATTTGAGGTATTCTTCCTCAATAAATTAAGTTCCCAGTGCGCTTTGACTGCATCTCGAGCTGCTCCTAATAATAGTTTATCATGGGATATGGAAGTTTTCCGGCCTTGCTCGCGGTAATGCTCAATTGCATTCTGTCCATGGGGTAACCAATCAACAGGAGCAACATTTACTGCTTCAGCACAATTGAAGCCACAATTGAAACCAGCATGATATGCTCTTGGGAAGGTCAAAACAAACTCTCCAGGATTTTGGACACAACGATAAACTGGGACTCCCTCAGACTTCAATATGGAGGGAGATAGTTGCGTAACCTGCATAAATAACAGGTTATTACTAAACAAATAAGCCACCTATAAGAAGATGTTCCAGCTTCTGTGAAGCAAATTAGCTGTCACAGATTTGTAAAGAGTAATCTGCTACATGACTCATCAGACAGATCTGCCACAAGAAGAGTAAGATTTACAGTAAGACAGTTTCTTGTTTACATTTCAATTTGATGAGGACCCTATAGCATTGCAACACTATGAATGGGATCACATATCACCTATAGCTCACAACCCTAAAAAGACGTGGCAGTAGAAGAGGTTCTTCAGCAAAATAAGTCATTCTTGAACAGGGATTACCAACAAAGAGACATGTATTAGGACTCAATTACTTTTTTGATCAAATGAAGATTGGGCTCACCAGCTTGTGAAGAAGGTCAGGCTGCTCTTCAAAGAGATCAGGCAAGTGTTTCCTCATAGCAGCCTCCAACTTTGATGCATCTGCTCCAGGCACACCATACCACATTTTTGGAGCCCCAAAATGCATGTAATTTAATGAGTATAAATGGTGATCTTCAACATGCTGTAGGGTAAAAATTTAGAAAAGAGAATTGGTAAGTAAATAAGACAAAAGCCCAAGGGTTGTTATATTTTCAGGTTATTAAAGAAAAGAATGATCATTCAAATCATATATTTCAAGTAAACTAAATTACAGTGCTACCCAATTCAAAAGAAAAGGATTATCAAGGGCTGACCCAATAACAACTAGTACTTATTTTCCAAAAATATGAACTCAAGAAGACAGCCTTTAAGAAGCTCTTCCTCAATGCAAAAGGAAGGAATATTCACAATCAAGCAATCACTAATACCACCCATAGATAGTTCGAATAAACATGATCAAGAGATCTACTCGATCAGCACTTATGCATATTTCTAGTCTTATTGAAGGTTTTACAAGTTCTTTTTTTTTTTTTGAAACTGAGTTTTACAAGTTCTTTTTCTGAAAAAATATTATTTATAAGCTCTTTAGCAGAAGTAGAAAATTTTGTTGCAAAGAAGCTTACGGGCTCAAAACAAAATTGTAGGGAAGAGGCATATGATAAAGGTATGTGCTAATTATATTTCAACATGTCAGAGCAACCCTATTAAAAATAAATAAGCACCTGCAGATCTACACAGTCAACAGATAGACTTGCTGAGACAATTGCACCCAATAAACTTCAGTTTACCACAGTACATTATGACGCAATTGAGGGAAACTATTCCACTTACCCAACAGAACGATGAAAAGCACATTCCTATGTACAGCCAAGGCACCAAGACACCAGATATATCACTGCTCTCATATGTAAGAACAGAACCTGTAAGCCTTGGAAAATTATTCAAGTTCCACCCTGAGTTCACATACTTGGTGTCAGAAGAGCCAACTTGATGGTCATGTTTAGGGAACCCACTTCCAAATACTCCAGTTTCCAAGTCAGCCCCATAAAGCACCTGGGAAATGATGACAAAGGAAGACAGAAAGGAGGAAATGTTATACATCCTAGATGGTTTCCATAAGAAGAAAAAAAAAATAGTCAACAACGAATGCCACCTCAATCTCTTCGGTGGGTTTCTCGACCATCCGCCAATATTCACCCTCAATGTTCTCCAATGAGGGACATTGTCCTTCACTTTGCCTGAAGTACTGGGCCTTAAAATCATCTGCATATTTCTGAAATGCATCCAGAGTAAACTCTGGACCAGGTTCAAATCCAAACCTCTCAGCATCACCAAGGTTCCTATTGTCAACACTACCATTACCCAGGTCTACTCCAGGTTTTGAGCATCTTCTTCTTTTCTTCTTCTTATGAATATTAGCTTCCCACATCCTTCTCATCGAATCTCGATTCTGAAGTTTGTCAATCCTCTGAATACGGGTAGCAAATTTGGATTTCTCCCATATAATTTTTTCCTCAAGAGGGCATGGAGGTTTCCACGAAGCAGGTGGTACTATGCGACAAATTCCATATGCCTCTGCTTTGGTGCGTATGCTAGCCATATATGTCAGGGTATCTTCAAATTCCTGGAGATTGGAAAAAGTTGTTGAGAAAACTTGACCAGACAAGACTCATAAAATTTCCCTCAACTTATGGGATAACAAAAGTGAATGTGTGGTGTGTTTAGGTAGATATACTGAAAGGACTTAATTAGCCAATTAAAATAGGACCTCTTCAGTTGGATAGAACACTGGAGCGTCCCCAAGATCGGGCCTAGAAGCTTCCTCTGGCCGCCATCTCGCAGTTACCTGTTCCAAGCTTGAAACTTTAAAATAGCATATACATGTAATAGACCTACAGCTCTCTATGTTGTCTCATATCTCCTATAGCTTTATGTTTGTGAATTCAACTCCATTGGCAGCTAAACACTTTTTGGGACCAGAGTATTAAGTGCTGCTCTTATGATAATTACCAAAACGCTTAATTAAGATAGCCATAATAGGCTGATAAAATGAAAAGTAGTTCACTCCATGTACTGACCCTTTGGCAATTGAGACACCCTTCACATCCTCGGATGACCCCTTTTGGAAGTGAAGACCTTACAGAGGTATTCTGCACAAGAGGAAGAGAATATGAGAGGTGCGGAAGTAAACTTTTTGGAAGTAATAGGCTAGCTACTCAACCTGATCGGAACCAGATTCATCTTCTGAACTTTTCTCATATTTCCCATAGTTTACCCCAGGTTTACGCCTAAGTGACTTCATCATCTTTCCATCTTCATGACCTTCAATACTTGTTTCTACCTGACTTCTATGTGATTTTGACTCACTCGCTGTGGATGACTGATTAATCATTAGTCGATTATTTTCCACCTGTTTTAGGGTGAAGGGTGCAAGTGACTCAAAACCAGGTGGAATTGCTGAAATGTCCATATCTTCTTCTTTGATGCAATGTCTAACAAGTTCGGTCCCCATCCTCCAGACTGCGAGAAATCAATAAACATGTCAGAAATCAAGTCAAGAGCCTGCACTCTCAAGTTCCCTTCATAAAATATGGAAGAAAACCGAAGGTGTACATGCAGACATCCCGAACTGAATGCACAAATTGATAATTATGATTATTCTCTGAGAATCTTTTTAACATATGAATTCTCCCACGTGAAGCTTAAAATCCATGTAAAGAAAACAACCAAATATATGATAATCTTTCAAGAGTGGTTGCTGCTTGTGCACAAATATATACATACAAATACACAAAAGAACTCTTGAATCAGTCCACCAACTTTATCAGACAGAGATTCCAAAAAAACGTACAGATCTACAAAAACAGTGAAATGCAACAACATGAAGGCATAACCCGCTAGAGTTGAGCAAAAAACAGTGTTCTGCATCTGACCTGAACAATGTGGTACAAGCAAGTTGTCGTTCGTTCAAGAATTATAATGGAATTAGAAAAAAAAAACATATATAACAGATTTATCTAAGGAATTTACCCAGTAGAGTTTCAGCCACAGCACAAAATAGTTTTGCTTAAATTAAACAACAAGTCAACAACAACAACATACCTAGTGTAATCCCACAAGTGTGATCTGGATAAGGTAGAGTATACACAAACCTTACCCCTACCTTGGGAGGTAGAGAGGTTGTTTCCGTAGAAGCATATCAAAGCAGAACAAAAAAGAAACAACTAAAGTGAAACCCTTCACAGCAAAATACAATAGAAAGCATGACAAAACACACTGGAAAAAAAAAACAATAGCTACACTAAAAAGTGCGATAATCAAAGTACAAGCGACGACAGATAGTAACAAACATCAAAGCACAAAATTAAACAGTAAAACACCCTAATCAAAACTATGATCAATTTTAGGATGATCAACAACTCACCAAAAATTATCCAA
The DNA here is from genome assembly GCA_029582685.1 of Solanum piurae. Classification (NCBI taxonomy): domain Eukaryota; kingdom Viridiplantae; phylum Streptophyta; class Magnoliopsida; order Solanales; family Solanaceae; genus Solanum; species Solanum piurae. Next base: position 14,787 of record JAJOOO010017112.1, on the reverse strand, counting down.
TCAATCAAAACATTCATTCATAGACACAGTAAAATCACGAAAATAACCTTTCTTAGAAATTCAGAACAGAACCATATACACTTACATATTCTTGATCCACTGACCTAAGAACCTTCAACTCCAGTTCTCTACATCCATTCAAAAAAATAAAAATCAGTACCCAAAAAAAAAATCAAATCACAAAACAACAACAAACACAGTACTAATCCCTCAAGTGGGGTCTAGAGACAGATAACATGTACGCAGACCTTACCACTACCTTCGTCAAATCACACAAACAGCTCAAACAAATAATTACATAAATTTAAAACAGTAAAAATCAAACACAAACCAAATATTCATAATCAGATTCAACAGATCTAAGCTTTAATCATATGCACAACCTTTAATTAAAAATTAAATTTTTAAAAAAAAAAAAAAAACTAACCCTAACCCAGTACTGAAACAAAGATGGTACCCACCATAACAGCTCCTGGTCAACAAAAAAAAATCCAATCCACTTGTAATTTGCTTTCAATTTCTCACCCAGAATACCAAAAAAAACCTAATTTTTTAGATGAATCTGTAATCCAGAAAAATTAAACAGTAAATTATAGATTGTGAAAATAATTTAAGAAATCCAAATACAGATGAATGAATCCTCTTTTAATTTTTTTTCTTTTTTTTTCCTTTTTTTTCTTATTTTGGTAGGGCTAAATTCAGATAAAAGATCGGATAAAGGTACACCGCTTGAAAGAATTATTTTTGAGTTACCTTAAGAGGAAAAAAAAATGTGAAATAATAATAATAGTAGCAATAATAATGAAAAGAAAACCTTAACCACTATAAATGAACAGATCGGTGCACTCAGACTCTCGTTATGTATATGATCTGAAAAAGAAATCGAGTTATAAAAACTTGTAACAGTTGCGTTAAAACTCTTGATATGTGTGAAATTTGAAAGTGAGTCAAACTACGAGGATCTTTAAGTTCTCGATATATGTGAAATTTGAAAAAGAGTCGAAACACGAGGATCTTAAACTCTCGATACGTGTAAAATTTGAAAGAGAGTCAGACCACGAAGATCTTACTTTTATCTCATAAACAGGATAAAATTAGAAAAAAAATTAAAAAATGTTATACAATATGTTAATTTTCTGTGTTCTATATAAACTATGGGCAAATTTCCACCTTGAAACTCTACGCGTGTTTGAACGTGCCCAATTTCTTTAGTGAAACGTTTTGTATTTAATTGTGTAAGTGTACTATTTGTTTACTTTAAATTTATAAAAAAAATAAAAAATCATGTAATAAGAAAAGGTTGTTATTCCAAGTACTAGAAGGATTTGGTTGAGAATTTAATTGAGTATTAACATACTTTGTGCTTTGTTGGTGGAAAAATTATTTATTTATTCTTTTTTGTGAGCAAGAATGACAATAATATAGTCAATATAATTTAATAAGAAAAGCATAAAATAGTATAATATACATAGAAGTTATCGACAAAAAAGATATTTTCAACATATTTTTAACTTTTAAAGAAAAGGAAATTAATATTTTAAAATACGTTTAGTAAAATTTAAATAAATTATTTAAAAAGGAAAAAAATGAAAGAGTTAAAGAATTATTCTTACAGATGATTATTGGCATGAATTGTGAGGGGGTAGAGAGAGGAGTGTGCTTTATTGGAAGTGGAACCTTTGATTCTAAGTTTTATAAAAAGCATATAATATATGCATTATATGTGGATATATATTCTTTATTTATAAAATATCTCAAGGAAGTGGGCAATATTTTCCTTTGTTTAATAGGATAATGAAAAGTTTTATAGGATACTTTTTGCAAAGTCAAAATTGGTTATGGGGCTTAAGCCCAATTGAATTAGGATTTGGTACTTGAGTTTGCTTTGAACATGAAAATCAATTGGATCGTTTAGGGTTCGTTTGATAGAGTGTATTAGCAAATGTAATACTTTTTTCGTACTAATTTATGTAGCATTTTTCATTTTTTGAGAATCAAATCGTTTAAGTTTGATCGGAAATTTGCATATGGAATCTTCAACTTTTTGTAAATGAAATTTATATATTTGTAAACTACGTAAAAAGTATTATAAATGACAATTCAAAATATTTAAAAGATATATGAAAAATACATTGGTCAAAGATAGACTTGTTTGAATCTCGAAATCTGAAAAGTGCCACATAAATTGGGATGATGGAGTAGATGTATTAGTTTTGTATATTAGTAAAATGGGGTCTTGGGGAGGGTAAAGTCTGATGTGTCATTTTTGTACCTTTACACGCGTTTAAAGAGAGTGTAATCACTTGTTGTGCCATGTGTCATGAGAGGGGTGTGTTTAAGCTTAGTTCGTCAAGTATAAGAGTGTTTTCAAGTCAATCAATAGTTCAGGAATGAAACTAATAATATGTGTCAAATTCAGAGGTGTTTTTAATACTTTGATAAGTTCATAGTTAACCTACTCTTATATTTCAGAACCATTTATGACATTTTCTGATAATTGTTACATTGGCGAAATAAGTGAATATATATTTTATTTTAGCGAAAATGACATAAATGGTCCCTAAACTATGACAGTAGGTTTAAAATAGTCACTAAACTATACACTTGATGGATTTATTGCTTTAACTATCTAAAATATTGTCAAGTTTGATCTCTATCTACTTTTTATATAAACACCGTTAACAAACACCCAAACACCGTAATTCAGCTTCTCCCTCTTGATTTTCTTTTTCCCTCAACAAAGTGACGTGCTCTCATGATTGATAAAGGTAGGCGTAATTTGATTTATGGTCCAAATTTACATTCGAGTGATAATTTTATGTGATTAGTTGTTGATTTTTGGTTGTTTTATGTTATTTTCTTTAGCTGTTTTTTTTGTGCAGTTTGAGGTAGATTGGTGATGTTTTTTTGTGCGGTTTTTGTGTAGTTTGGCGCAGTTTTAATGTTGTTTTTAGATAGTTGTAGACACATAATTTTGAACGAACTTTGATGTTTTAAATTTTAGTGCTTAAATATTTCTTTTATATTTGAATTAAATATTTTGATTGTTATCTTATTTTAGTAACTTTATGTTAAAATATTTGAAAACTACAAAAAAAAATAGAGTCACATTTTAGGTTAAGTTTTAGTGTTAAAAGAAAAGAAAATTTACAAAAATATATATGTATTTAGATTGAATAAATAAGCTAGTGTTTCTTAATTATATTTTTAGATAATCTATTTAACTTTTTCTTATACTTTTATTAGTTCAAATAATTAGCTAATATTTTTATTATAATAATTTATATATATATTTAATTTTTGCACACTCCCCACTTATCCTAACTACTACCAAACCCCCCTATACACATTTCCCACTTCCTTAAACCTCTCACCGATACCCACATTTCACTCCCCTCTACTCTTCTTATATTGTCAAACACCTTACCCTTTATCCTACATATACTACCTAACCATCTATAAACAAAAAATATATCAAAAACTATCCAAATCACCCTATACACACTACATAACCAAAAAAACAATCTCACAAAAAGAAAAAAGAAAAAACACCCTACACTATACTACAAAAAATTCCACCATCAACACAATAATATACATTCACACCCATATCCAACCCACTCACACAGCAACCGTGAAAAAAAAAAAAGGGTTGAGTTTGAGGTTCGAGTTCGTAGTTTCTGACTGTGGCCTTCTTTTTTTTGTAAATTTATTTTCACAAAAGGTAATATTTGATCTTCATTGTATAACTTGATTTCACAATTACATAAGATATCATGATTATAATGTTATGAAGTTGTTTAAATTCTATGTGTGTTTTAATATTTACATTATAATATTGAACATATGTTTGAAGCTGTTATATTATTAAATTTAGGGTAAAATTGTATAACATGTGATTATTTCTTGTATATTTAAAGGTCCATTTTTCATTTTTTTCCTTGATTAGTTATCGAAATTTTTGGTGTTTGTGCTTTACTAATTTTGATGAATTCTTTGTTTAGTTATGTTTAGATAAGTGAAAAGTTATTTTGTTCAACAATATTGGTGTTGATTGGATCTTTTGGGACATTTAGTTAGCTTTAGTATTTTCTTTCAAAAAAAGGGAAGGAAATTTCAATAGGTTTACTAATAATTTTTAATAATTAACTTTTATTTAATTTAAACTAAAATTTATAGGCAAAGAAAATTAGGGGATACACTCGAGAAAAGAAATCAGTTATGCTTCTAAGCTATTGTATGTCAAAATTGAGAATGCAGTTATGCGTCCGGTTTAAGACCAATAAAATTCAACAATAAAAAATACAGGCGAACCATGACCTATAGACACACTTTATCCAAAAACAATTTAAGTTAAGTATAAGTTAATAAACGCGGCCGTGCTAGAACCACGGGACTCGAGTGGTGCTTAATATCTTCCCCTCGGTCATCAGAATTCCTTACCCGAATATCTAGTTCGTACACTATAATAAATAGTCATTTCCTTTTGATTAGGGATTAAAAAGAAAATGTGACTTGGAACACCATAACTCAATTTCAAGTGGCGACTCTGAAAAATAAAATAATTTCTATTCAATACCATCACTTAAATTGAAAAAACCTTTCTCGCAATCCGAAAAGGGGTGTGACAGCAGTTTGGTACTGATTTTTAGTGGTCTAATGCTGGTGTCTGTGCAGCCGTTTTGTGTTATTTTTTGTGCAGTTCATTTTTGGAGCTGATTTTTGGTAGTCTAATGCAGCAGTTTGGTGCGGTTTTTTGGTGCTGATTTTTTGGTGGTTTGATGTTGTTGTCTAGTGCTGTGTTATGTACAGTTTGGTGCAGATTTTGCAATGTTCTGCTGATTTTTTGGGTGTTTTGGTGCAGTAGTTTGATCAAGTTTGATAGCTGCTATATTTTTGCAGCTTTAAGCTATTTTCTGTACAAAACTATTGAAAACAGGGCATTATAGTTCAGTTTAGTTGCTGATTTTTTAATTTATCTGCAATTCTATGCGAGTTCATTGATTTAATGACTGATTATTAACATGAAAATAGAATCATATTTTTTGCGCACAATATTTGCTCAATTTTGTTCATTACTTTGCATTTCGCTATAACTCAAATAAAATAATAACCACAACACAATTACAACCAGACAATGCAGAAAAGAAGTGGAAAAAAGAAAATCAGGAGAGAGAAATTGAATTAGAGTGTTTGTATCAAACTTGACAATATTTTAGATAGTTAAAGGACTAAATCCGTCAAATATATAATTTGGAGACTATTTTTAAATCAATTGTCATAGTTTAAGGATCATTTATGTCATTTTCTCTTTTATTTTCGGCCGAACTATTTAATCCAATCTCCCTCCTTTTCAGAATTTACTCAATTCCCAAAATCAACGATATAGCGATCGGAAAACCTGTTGCAATGTCAATTGTGCCTTCCATGTCGGAGTGGCCAGAGAGTAAGTATAATTTCTAATTTTTTTCTTTCGATAGTTGTAACTTATCGTGTCATAATGTATGATATTGTATTGTTTTAATGAATACAATGTTTGAACAAAACTGTATTGCTTCTCGTCGTTGCGTAATGGCACACAGGAGCAGGGTACTGGGTAGAACTATTAGAAAAAGGATTGGGTGATGATAGATTTAACGGTATGATACAATAAAATTTGCGTAACAATAAAAACAAATATGATATTTAAACTAACAACACAGTACAATAGGTAACAATCATCCAAACAAGCTATTAGTATTCTGGTGTTTTGTGTGTATTAGTTTATTTCTCTCCCATTATAGTCTTTGATAGTTTTATGCATCATATTGTTAAGGAACAATAACAACGGACCCACTTTAGTCCTACAAGTGGGATCTAGGGAGGGTAGGAACCTGTCTATCGTTGAGAAGATAGACAGGTTATTTCTGAAAGACTCTCGACTGAGCAAACAATGGTATCGCGGGTCATGTCCTCGGTAAACTGGCATATCGTGCCTAATCACCTATCCTATTAAAAATTGTCTTAGTTAAGTCATAGGGCATTTTTTCATCATTTGTGCCTTTTGCTGTTAGAATTGGTGCAAATCCTAATATAGTGAATTAACTTACTATTCGAATGGTGTTACAGATGATTATCATCTACTTTGTGGTAATCTTGGGAATGAGGTCAATGATGATGTCCTATCAAAAGCCTTTTCAAGGATTCCAACCTTTAACAAGGCTAAGGTATGTTCTGTTAAATTTTGTTTTATTTTCTAATAAACTTACATTTTTATGCTTTGATTTTGATTGATATACATGAGCTCAGGTAATTTTGGTCATTAAGGGAGAAAGACTTCTCACTGTTTTCAAATTGGAGGTCAGTAACTATGGAAATTAAACAAACATATTAGTAGTCTCCTGATATGGCCCTGTGCAACAACAATATTTGGAAACCATAGCAAATCTCATCCTTTCATCTATTGGAATCCAATTCTTCCATAGTCTCCATATGAAAAAAAGGATACTTTAGAAGGCACACCTTTTTTCTTTTCTTTTTTATAACTGAGATATCCTTTGTGACACACCCTTTGGACCAATCACAGCCTTCTAAACTCGGTGGATAATGGCCCGCCCATCTACCCTTCTCCATTTAAATACCAGGCTTGGCTTTGCATGGTGTGGGGCTTGAACCTCCGACCTAAGCCACAAATCCTCCACCTTTTGCCACTCGAGTTAGGCCTTTGTTGACATTTGAAAATGGCGTCCATCTCGTTTGAGATATTCACTGCTAAAGATGGGAAGAGGCGATTACAGCCCAATATTGCGAAAGAAGGAAATGAGACGTTGTTTTGGTACTATTTCTTCGTGATGGTTGAACTATGGGAACCTTTTTGTTTTTATTTAAAAGTTGATAAACAATAAATATAAATGTTGGCTTTTGAGACATGCCACATCGATCATTGTCTAAGGATCCTCTTTTATATATTCGCCTTGTTTTCTTCGAATTTTGTTGTATAATGATATGTTGTAGCATACAAGGTTCAGTAACAAAGAGTTTCTATTATGCATGTTGACAGGTTGTAAGAAACAAGCAGACTGGTAAGACCAGGGGATATGGATTTGTGAGTTTTTCCAACTCATTAGACCGTGCTGCAGCATTTACAGAAATGAATGGTGAGTCAAATGATTCAGGTTGATATAAAGAGTTCCTCTATTATTTCAGAAGTTTGGTTTCGTGTAGAGTTCACCAAGTGCGGATTACATGAATGTGTGAAGTGACATTAGTTTTAGTTATTGAATTGGTGTAATGTTGTTCCCAGATGCCTAAAAGAGGTTGCAATTCGTGTTGTTTCCAGGGAAGTACGTTGGAAATCGACCAATTATACTTCGCAAAAGCAAATCCAGGACTGACTATGAAGCTCTGGAAAGACGCAGGGCGAGTGTCTAATGAGGTTGTAATTCGTGTTAGATACTGTCAAATAGCTTGATCTCGTTGGAATTTGTAAGAAGACGTCTAACGTTGCTTTAATGTTCACATCAAATTAATAGATGCAAGATTGAAGATATATGTCTTGTGAAGCTTAAGATTTGATGGACAAAGTTAGTCACAATTCCACTATACTCGTGTCATTGAAAGGTGACATCGGTTAAATGTGATGTATTTTTTCTTTGAATTTTTAACTTCGAATATTGATTATTTATTTTTTGTTTGAAGACTCTATCATGCCAAATAAATTTGTTGTGGAATTGATTATTTCGAATATGAAGAAACAACAACATCAAATTAATATGCCTAAAAGAAGATACAAACTCTTTTTTTTAAGTAGATATCCCTTTTAACAATATTATTGTCCATAATAGAAAGAATATTTTGATTAAAACTTAGACCTCATGTTTGTATTAAAAAAAATGCATTTAAGTTCACTTTGTAATTCAGACATCATGTGTGATTTATGTCTACATATTTAGATAAAAAAAAACTTTAGATATTTTAGCTGTTCTTTAAATATGGGACCTAAGTTCGGGTATTTGTGCATATGCAATGTTTTTAAATAATTATCTATTGTCTCACTAATTAATAATTTTGTAAACGATTTTATGTTAAATATAATACATCATTCCTTGATATTCCAAGTTAGATACATGCATCAAAGATGCTAAATACATGATCTTTGATACCAAATATATTCTGAAATACAAATACACGGAAAGAGAGGAGTGCGCGAGAGAGGCGAGTAAGAGTCGATATGTATCTTTTGGTACTAGATGCATGTATCTTTTTAATACTAATACATAAGAAGAGAGACAAGCGCTATAGGAGAGAGAAGAATGAGATAGTGAATGTATCTTAGATACATGTGAATCAAAGCTTGAATATAGTGTATTTTGGTATAAATTACACCTAATTTGACTCGAGGCGAACGAGATAGTGAATGTATCCTAGATACATACAAATCAAAGCTTGGATATAATGTATTTTGGTATAAATTACATCTAATTTGACTCACATGTATCCGTGATACATGTATGATGTATCTGAGTGCGACGAATACATCTATCTTGCAACATAAATGTTAATTTCGAAAGCTAAAGTTAAAATAAATAATTAAGTTATAAACTAGTGAAATTTGTAATATAGAAGGTAACTCGAAAATTAAAGTAAAAGACACGTAATTAGGTCCTAAACTGGTTTTGGGCTTTAGCTCATAACCGACTTTCAACCAATTGCTTTACTTTTCATTGTTTTGGGCTTTAGCCCATTTATCCAGAATATATATTCAGACATATTTGGTTCATTTTCTTTCACCCGTATTTGATCTCTCTCCGTTTTTCAGAATTTTCAATCACAATAATTCCCAAATCCCTAGCGATCGGAAAATCCCAATTCACCGGCGTTGCGATGTCATCGGTGCCTTCAACGTCGGCGGCAGCTACTTCATCGTCGTCGCAATTCACCTACTCGAACGGCACCTACTTTCCGACGCCTTTTCATCTCCAACAACAACCTCCTCAGCCCTACATAGGTGCTGCTCCTCCGCCCGTTCAACTTCCTGCTCCTTCCCTCTATCCTGCTCCTGCTGCTATTCCTGGCGTTTACACTTTGCCTCAGTTTCAACAAGTAAGTATTTCAAATATCAGCAAATATTGATGGCCTAAAAGGACAATAAACGGAAGTTATAAACACTTGTATCTGAATTTCGCTCTCTGTATATTCGTGAAAATTTGAAATTGGTTGTCAATCCTTGAGTTTTGATTGCGTTAGAGTCAGGCTAATATCCATATAAAGTTTACTTATATGTTAATTTGCATTTTTCCCATCTAAACAAGTTGCTTATAGCAGTGTTTTGTAAATTTCCTGTGAAATTGTTGCGATAATTTCTTTTTAAAAATAAAATAAGGGTGTTGTCCAGACCAGCTTGCTTGGTGAGATCATATTTGCTTCTGTATGTGTGAATATGTGCTTGATAAGATATCATGACAGCCAATTATAAGCTTGTTAGTTTCCTTTAGGAGGAGAACAGACAATTTCTGTAGAAGTATCTGCAGATGGCCTTTGTACATATTTAGTTTTGTCAAGGTAAACTAGTGAGCTTGTTTTGGAAAAAAGAAGGTAGCTTTTGTCATGTTTGTAATATATGTAATTCTTGTGGACAGGCTCAGCAGTTATTCCAAAGAGACGCACAAACAATCACACCTGAAGCACTTGAAAATGTGAAAGCTGCACTTGCGAGCAGCGAAATTGAGCACAAAGCTGAGGCCAAGAAGAAATCTGTACCTCGTAAGGCAGCTGGACATAGTTGGGACGATCCTACTCTGGCAGAGTGGCCCGAGAGTAAGCCTAATTTCCTATTTCTTTTTCTTTCCTTGCCTGTCTGTGCCTCATGCTTTTCAAGTCTATTTATTATTCTTCTTTTTTTTGGGATTACTGTAGTTCTCTCTCCTTATAGTCTTCGAAAATTTTGGGAATCAATTGAAATGGATACTCGTGTACTACCTTGTGCTGAAGGGTTTGGCATTATAAATTTGGTTCAAAGCGACCCGACAGTCATACAATTTGGAATTTTAGGAAGAATTCAAAGACTTCAGATCTATTAGCCTAGGATGAAGTGCTTAAGATTATTGCAGAACTCGCTTGTCAGGATGATGTATTCTTGAAAATACACTAAATGAGTTTGTGTTGGTTAAGTTGTGGGGAGTTTTTGTCTTCTCTTTTTAATTTCCTATCTTTTTCTGCCTTTTCTGGAGGTTTTTAGTAAAAAAAGAACTCTGCGAAGTAATATATCAGATCTTACTTGTTTTAGTATTATGCTCTTTTTTTTGTTTTGTTTCTGATAAGATGTTTTGGTATTATGCTTTGTTGGTCCACTTTCATGGATTATGGCCTGCTGCTGATCGTTTTTCTTACCCAATTATCTATTTATCTTCACTAATGATTCTCTTAGGCACTTCATCCTGTGATGGCTGTTTGCACTTATTTGTTCCTTTGTTGTTAGAATTGGTGCAAATCCTAGTAGAGCGGAATAGCTAAGTTACTGTTCTGATGGTGTCACAGATGATTATCGTCTATTCTGTGGTGATCTTGGGAATGAGGTGAATGATGATGTCCTATCAAAAGCCTTTTCAAGGTTTCCAACGTTTAATATGGCTAAGGTATGTGCTGTTTATATTTTCCAATAATTTTACATATTTATGTTTTTGATTGTTATACATGAGTACTGGTATTTCTGGTCATGAAGGGAGAGAGAAATCTTTCTATATGCTTAGACAGCTATTGATAGTGTGTGGGTACATCGAATGTGGTGTGCATGCATCTAGTGTGAGAGACTTCTCCTCACTTTTAACTGCTTTTAATTTGGACTTCAATGACTTTTTAGTAGTATCATTGTAGGATAAAAAATTGTATTCCTCAAGTTGTCACCGGTCCGATAATCTCCTTCTCTTCTCTGGCATAGAATCTCACTGGCGTCTCATTCCAGATTTGGGTAATATGCCCTATTCCTTCTAATTCAATTCTCACTTTCTTCGGAATGCTATTTCCCCCACCCTTCACTAAAATTCTCGCCCATTTTAGGTGATTTTAGAGTTCTGTCTCCTCCTCTGTCCTTATCCATCCTCCACAAAATCCCCCTACTGACATAACAACCTTGTCTGATCACATGTGAAGAGGTAAACATACCTGTCTGATCCAGGTCTGTTTGATGGCTGCTCTAGATTGGATAGCACCGACAGTTGGTGTCCACCATTGGAGTTGCAAGCTCCGTTTCTTCCACGACCAATTACCTCTGAGTGCATGTTCTGCAGCTTTCATGGAGGCGAACTCAAAAAGGAATCAGGTTTCCCCATTTCATAGATGTTCAGACCATGGAATTGGTTTCAGTTCGAATTAGCCCATCTACGAATTTCCGAGAGGGTCGGGATTTCAGCCCCATTAACCTGACCATTAAGGCTCCTGCTGAAAGCCTCATAGTGAGATAATTTGGTGTCATCATCAATACAGATTATATCTCCATCTTGTTTGGTGGTTGCAGCATCTAACCCTCTGGAGATCCATTTATTTCTCCCGACTGTTTCAGCATACGGAATCTCCTTATCAATCAAAGTGGGGGGTTTTGTTGGTTATCCTTGTGGCTCTATAACAAATGAACCTCTCTATTTGTTAGCCAAATCCCACCAACCTACATTGAATGTTTTTTCTGGAATAATTAATACTGCTCTGTTTTTTCCCTATACGCTGATTATACTTTTATAACTCCCCCTATGGTTGAAATTTCTTGCACGGAGAAGCTGGGTAGATAGTTCCTGTCGTTTCCATCTGCAAACAGTATTGCTTTTGACCTTTGAAGCTTCTTTGAGGGTCCTGCACAGCCATTCCATTGTGTTCTGACTAAAACTTGACCTGCTCATCCTATCTCTTCCACGTTCAGCCCAGTCATACCAGCTTTCTCCGCGAGAGATGCTTCTCGAGATGTCAAAGGGTTTGAATTCCAACGCAAAATAGATTATGTTGTTTTCCATGGTATGAGTCAAGGAGAGAGAAAGAAGGGGTTGATGGATAACCATCAATCATCAACCCCATTTTTTTAATTTTCAGTTTCAAAAAAAAAAAAGAAGGGGTTGATGGTTAACACGTAAGGTGTTAACTGAGGTACGTGAAGGAAAATTTTCCGGTGCCAAGGCCACAGGAAAGGGTGGTTCTTCCCTCCTAGGAAGTAGGAGATGGAACTATCTCAGTATTCGTTTCTGGGAGCATTTTTTACACAATTTCTTCTTCTCTGTTTCTTAACACACACATCAATTTTTTTCAAGAGCCTTTTCAAGATAAAGATAATGTGATCTAGACTTGCATATTCCTATTTAGCTGTGGATTACGTTTTCCTATCCATCATGGTTTTTATTCCTTTGGCTGTTACATTCTATGAGAAGTATTTTATTTTATAATCTGTCTCGCTCTCGTGAATCTTTATTGTATAATTGTATGCTGTAGCTTACAAGGTTCAGTAATAAAGGGTGTCTATTATGCATGTTGACAGGTTGTGAGAGACAAGCGGACTGGTAAGACCAGGGGATATGGATTTGTCAGTTTTTCCAACCCATTGGATCTTGCTGCGGCACTTAAGGAAATGAATGGTAAGTTATGTGTTAATCATTATATAAATGTGTAGTCTCTTAGTCTCTTTAAGATATGGCAGCATAATCATTATTTTAGTAGATAATCAATATTTTTTTTTATAGTTTCTTGGTTCCCCTTTTCTTTGATATCTTTATGTCAACTGATTTAGATTAGTAGAGTGCCCTCTATTGAGCCAATGGTTTTTGTATTTGAACGTGTAATCCCTCGCCCCCTCCCCTCTCCTCTCTCCACGAAAGAAGGAATAGTGGAGGAAATAAGTAACAGAACTCTGTACTGAGGATACCATTTAGGACTGCTTTTGAAATCAGTTTAGGTAAAGAAAAAATTAGTGAGGAAAAGAACAACATCAACCAAACTTGTATGAGAGAATTTCGAAAGTCTGTTTTTTGTGGAGTTTGTAAAGTGGGGAAGTTCATCAATGTCTTAAGTGGCAGTTGTTTTAGTTAATGAATTGGTATAATAGTATACCTAGATGCCTACTAATGATGTGGTAATTCATGCTATTTTCAGGAAAGTATGTTGGTAACCGGCCTATTAAACTTCGCAAGAGTAAGTGGCAAGAGAGAATTGACTATGAGGCTGTGGAAAGTCACAAGGTGAGGTTTTTTGCATGGTGATTGTCCTACTTATATTATATTACATCTTGATAGTGGCATTAACTGACTACTTTTTTTTGGATGTGTTGGATCTTGTGGCAGAACCGATCACATAAGAAACCAAAGCAAGCAAAGAAGGGTATATTTCACAAGTGATCAAGCACCAACCATGATAAGGACTCAAGCAGCAAGATACTTGAGATGTACTTTTAATGTGTATTAATCAATTTCTTCACCATTGTCCCTGACTGGGAAAGAAGGATCAAAGTTTAGTTCCAGGATGCAGAGAGGTGATTTCGACGTCTGCAATTTGTTATTCACAATGGTATAATATCCATCAGTTGTTGGTTAATGTATTTCTTCCTCAAGAGCCCTAGGAGGAGAGCACTGGATGATCCTTTTAACAAACTATACATTGATGGATTAGGAGAAACTAGTTGTGGTTTGGAACTTTGGTTTCATACTTCCGTTAATAATGTACTTGTTGGATATTAAACCCTAAAGTAGGTGTACCAAAGATGATTTAAGTTCATATTTGGATTGTGGTTCCATTGCATCCGTTTTGTTTTTCATTAATAGGGTCGTTTGGTTTGCGGATTAAATTGTCAAAGGATTATAGTATGAGAGAAAAATACCATATACTTTGCTGCTAAACTATGTAAACATCACATAGGATCTATTGATTACATTTTAAGAAACTCAAAATTTCTTATTTCAAAAACTGAATTCCTTAACTTCACCTAGCACGAATAAACTTTATTACCTTGCTTTGTGGTAGATTATAATGGGAAATTTACGTAAGTTCATTAGTTTAAGAGCTAATTATTTAGATACACTCTAGTTCATGTATCTTACTAGATTTTGGTACATGTATCTTGAAAATATGGAGTCAATTTGTTGTAGATATATAGTCTCACATATATTTTGTTGTAGATATATAGTCTCACATATATCTGGTATTTCAGTTACATGCGAATACATGTATTTAGTGTGATTCGCATGCACATAGGGTACATACGAATCTCGCTCGCCTCTTTCCCTATATCTGATAGAAAAAAAATATGTATCTAAGTGTAAGAAACGTAGAAAATTCTTAATTAGTGGTAAAAATACGTAAAAAAATAATTAAATATAGGTAATAACAGTATATACAATAGTTATGTAGTTTACGCTACAACAAAGTAGGGGTGTACAAAATCGAACCGAAAATCGAACCAAACCGTAAACCGAGTCAACCCGGAAAAAAAACCCGACTAGTGGTTTGGTTTGACTTGGTTTGGTATTGGAAAAAAAAAACCGACTATATTTGGGTTGGTTTGGTTTTAACTAAAAAAATTACCCGAGACCAAACCAACCTGAAATTATATATATAATTTTAAAATTTTATTTTATACATAAAAATATTTACTTTGATATAATTTTAAAATATTTCTTATACCTTTTCATAGTTTTTATCTTTTAATATATTATTTCAAGTTTGAAACTTAGAATTATGAATGGTCCAATAAAGATTATAGTCCACAAATGTTGGTAATTATAATAAAGCTTAAATCAAAATCAAACTAATACTAATGCAAAAAGAAAATCAATTCAACAC
>JAJOOO010017111.1:0-28643 GCA_029582685.1 Solanum piurae | reverse complement strand
TTTAACCCATGGGATGCGGTCCTCATAAATGCACAAATTGGGATCGGCCCATGCTAGGTTTTCATCCCTGAGCTGCCACCCTTCTATACCAATTGGGATCGGCCCATGCTAGGCTTTCGCCCCTGAGCTGCCACCCTTAATTATACAAATTGCTTTACTTAGATTCTTTAATCTTTGAGATATTTGTTTTGGTGGTCATAATCATTTTTTATATTTGGAACTATGGACCAGTAGTAGAAGACATGAAAATAATACTTCAAGGCAGTAACAATGACATAAGGAGCTATGTAACATCAATGCATTACTTGTGAGCTTAAATGACACGATTAACTTCAACTGACTAAGAGGAGGATTCACCAAACTTGCTTTTGCAAATACCATTTCTATACCAGCACATAGGAGGATAATTACACAAGAGTAGAGTAGTGAACATATAGTGAAGTAATTATATACACTAAGGAGAGGGGGAAATATTGTCAGCTATTTGGAGATCGTACGCTGCCACTATGTTTCCTTTACTAGGAATAGAACTTGGAAAATTGACTTATTGATATTAATCGCAAGTATCAGATTTAATGCCGAAGAATATTGAATCGAATAGCCTTACATACCTTATCCTCGGACCAATACAACTATCATGATTCAGCCTCCCCTTTCAGGTTTTAATCTATAATATAAGTCGTAATAAATTTAAATTAGCAGCTATCACACCATGAGCCTCGTAAAACAGTAGCTAACTTTGACGGATAATGAGCCCATACAACCCTTAAAATAATGTGTATCACCACACCCTCCTTCTCTGCCCAATACATACATTACGTATCCTTTTCCAAGATTGCCCAAACTGCACCAACAACCATACACATAAAACAACCTCAAATATTCTTTATCATACAACCAATTATTGAACTCGCCACCCACCTTGAGTTCTTTATGACAGCACACCCATAATTCCTCACTCAAACTCATACATAAGGAGGAAGAAAATGGAGCAGTCACATTACCTCAATTTCTGCAACTTCCCCTTATAACTTGAATTCCTCTAGAACTTCAACTTCCCTTCACCCTTAAACCAAAAAAGAAATTTTTTTATCTTAATAACCAAGGAAGTGAGCAGTAGCTACTTGAGCATGAATAACATATTTTCCTAATCATCCATGGGAGAATTAAGCTAAATCCATAAGTGTTTTCACTTACCTTGTCTTGCAGAGATGAGGGTTTCTTTAAGAGCCCTAGAAGAACTTTAAGGCTGTTGTTTTAATACTTAAGAGAAAAGAGAGAGAGAGAGCTGGAGTTAATCCTCCATAATGTGTGTTAAAATGAGTGAGAATAGCAGCCAATATATCTTTATATTGAGCTTTCTTCACCTTTAAGAATATCCTCTAGAAAGCTTCATTTTCTGCCACTAATTGGTCAAGTAGGTGATGAACCTTCTTATGTACATCAAGCAGCTCAAAAGGTCAAACTAAGTGATGCACCTACTTGCTTTCACTTGGGCTTAAATATTAGGCCTTGACAGATTTGGCTGCTGCTGGGCTTAAATTTCATTTTCCTATTTTTTTTAAACTTAGTTTGGGCCTCAAGCGAGTCCATTAGCATAGGCCGAAATCTGATCCATAAACCTTGACCTTTTAAACTATATCCATATAGCTCAAGTAGGTGATGCACCTACTTGGTCCTTTGGACTGGTCGATAAGTCAAAGTAGGTGATGCACCTATTTGTCACCTGCTAGCTTAGTTAAGTCAAGCAAGCAACTCACTTATTTTAATCCACTTTCTAAGTATTAATCCCTTTTGCTTTAACTTAGCACTTAACTTTCAACTTTAAGCCCAATTACAACATTATTGTCTCTTTAAATACTCTCGTTGGAGTTAACTTGCAGTACACATGCTGAAACGTGCAAGGCATCACATCACCTTCCGAGCTAGTTCAAACCAACACTAATCATATAAGAATCATGGTCCCTCACCTATACTATAAGGCTATGTCAAATATCACAAGAATATAGCAAGCATATGCGTATTACGGGCTGTTACATCCTTCCCCCCTTAAAACATTCTTCCTCGAATGTTAGCATGGTTATCCAGACCAAACAGGTTCAAGCCTAAGTTAGTACTACTAATAATCATATAATACATATAGACTTATACTTAATTGTCAATGCCTCAACTACGCATCTTCATTCTTCTCATCGATCTGAAAGAGATGAGGATACTTCAATTGCATTGCTTCTTATGCTTCCCATGTAACTTCTTCTACTTGTTGGTTCCTCCATAATATTTTTACAAAAGCTACTTCTTTATTTCTTAACTTCCTAACTTGTCGATCCAGAATAGCAATGGGTACTTCTTCATAAGTGAGATCTCTCGTAACTTGTACATCTTCAGTAGGAGTAATATGAGATGGGTCACTTACGCATTTTTGAAGCATTGAGACATGAAACACTGGATGAACGGTCGAAAGCTCTTGAGGTAACTCTAGCTCATACGCAACTTGGCCAATTCTTCGGATAACCTTATATGGCCCTATATAGCGTGGGCTCAACTTTCCCTTTTTACCAAACCTCATTACCCCTTTCATTGGTGACAGCTTCAAGAACACCCAATCCCCTATAGAAAATTCTAGTCCTCTCCTTCTAACATCCGCATATGATTTATGTCGACTTTGAGCTGTTTCTAGTCGCTGTTGTATCACTTTGACTTTTTCCATAGCTTGATGAACAAGATCTAGCCCAAATAAGGCGGTTTCACCTTTTTCGAACCAGCCAATTAGGGATCTACATTTTCTACCATATAAAGCTTCATAAGGTGCCATTTTAATACTTGAATGGTAGCTATTGTTGTATGCAAACTCAATCAATGGCAAATGATCATCCCAACTACCTTTGAAGTCCAATATACAGGCTCGCAGCATATCCTGAAGTGTTTGAATTGTACGCTCTGCCTGACCGTCTGTTTGAGGATGAAAGGTTGTACTTAAATTCACTTGTGTTCCTAAACTCTTCTAAAATGACTTCCAAAAATTTGCAGTGAATTGAGCTCCCCTATCCGATATAATAGAGATTGGCACTCCATGTAGATGAACTATCTCTTTAATATATAACCTCGCATATTCTTCAACTATATAAGTAGTCTTGACCGGCAAGAAGTGTGTTGAACGAGGTGATGCACCTACTTGCTTTCACTTGGGCTTAAATATTGGGCCTTGGCAGATTTGGCTGCTGCTGGGATTAAATTTCATTTTCCTATTTTTTTAAAACTTAGTTTGGGCCTCAAGTGAGTCCATTAGCATAGGCCAAAATCTGATCCATAAACCTTGGCCTTTTAAACTATATCCATATAGCTCAAGTAGGTGATGCACCTACTTGGTCTTTTGGACTGGTCGATAAGTCAAAGTAGGTGATGCACCTATTTGTCACCTGCTAGCTTAGTTAAGTCAAGCAAGCAACTCACTTATTTTAGTTCATTTTCTAAGTATTAATCCCTTTTGCTTTAACTTAGCACTTAACTTTCAACTTTAAGCCCAATTACAACATTATTGTCTCTTTAAATACTCTCGTTGGAGTTAACTTGCAGTACTCATGCTGAAACTTGTAAGGCATCACATCACCTTCCGAGCTAGTTCAAACCAACACTAATCATATAAGAATCATGGTCTTTCACCTATACTATAAGGCTATGTCAAATATCACAAGAATATAACAAGCATATGCGTATTATGGGCTGTTACAGATGAAGCGCTTGCAGTCATTCTTAAGGGCAAAAGTCATCAAATGGCCAATTTTGGCCCAACCGGGGAAGTCTGAGTACCCCCGTAGCATGGGTCTATTGGGTCTAAGTCTAACTGAATGAGTGTGTTGTGTGATTTTGTTTTAAGGGGCTGTGGGCTTGATTTTGGGAAATGGGGTCGAAAATTGGCACGTTGCTCAGTTTGGCAAGCTGGGCCGAGCTCGCCGAACCACTCGGTGGTTCATCAAAGTCCCCTTTATAGCCCTTAATTTTGTGTTTTGATTGAATTTGAGTCTGTAACTTTCGAGGGAAGCCTGAGATCACCGAGTGCACTCGATGAGTCGATGAAAGTCTCATTTGATCACCCTTTCTGCGCCCCTAACCCCTAAAACACACTGTAACTTTCAGCGGGCTAGTCTGAGCTCGCCGAATGGTGTCGATGATTCATCGAAAGGCCCTGCATATCGCCGACCTGTCTTTTTTTGGGAATTTTTCATGCCAGTCCTTTTGGCGAGCCCTATCTGGCTCGCCAAAGCAACTCGGCGAGTCTTCTTGCAACTTGTTTTTTGCAATTTTTTTTTGGATTAATTCTAACACTTTTTGGTGTATATTGCAGATATGGCTAGGACCAATTTGGACGATAGTGGTATGCTGCGTCGTAGAAGAGCACGAAGTATCGTGATCGATGAAGGAGTAGCTGCTCCCTATAAAAAGGTAAAACAAACACCTCCAAAAAGAGGCAAAGGAAAGGGCAAAGAGCCCACATATAAGATATTAGAGCACAACTCCGGCAGTGATGGGGAGTCCTTTGATTCCCAGGCCACATTCTATGATCCTGAGGATGACTAACCTCTTCAATCCCGATGAGCTGAGATTCATTTTAGAGTTCTTCAAGGTCCGTCTAGGACCCCGGAGTCTACCTCCTCTGCTACTGATACAGTGCCAGCCCCGGCAGCGACGGTGGTTGTAGTGCCACCAGTTTAGGGTCCTCCTTCCCGACTACTCAACAGGCTAAAGGCCGAGGGATTGAGGAAAATTCTTGAGGAGAAGCGGCTGTCTACAGATGGAGTGGTGGATAGGTACCCTCTGTAGTGGGACACACTCCGATTCCACAGGTTCGACATCTTCACCAGACCCCGAGGCCCATATATCCTCACCTAGGTTCGTGAGTTCTACACTACGTATAGTGACCTAGTGCCCTACCCAGGGGAAGAAGAATGCTAGTGCCTTTAGACCGGTGAAGTCAGTCATGGTCTGAGGGAAATAAGTGGAGTGCAACAACGATCATATCAATCCTGTATTTGAGAGAGCTACGTGGTTTGAGCACGAGTATGAGGGTTTAGCTATAGCTCAGTCCCTGGATGATCTAAAGTGCTGGCATGCTCCCCTTATTTCAGACATCACCCCGAGGTGGATTGTGCCAGGCGCTCCGATTGAGAAGAAGGACTTGAATGTAGCTGCACTGTACTGGTTTGGATTTATTAGTAGCTCCATCATGCCCTTACAAAATGAGTCCATCCTCCGCCACCCAAAGGCGGCCTGTCTCGGATCCATCATAGGTAGGAAGACTCTAAACTTAGGGCTAATTATTGAGCAGGAGATAGCCATGAGGGCCAAGCAGCGCCAGACGTCCCTTCCCTTCCTAGTCCTGATTACAGAGCTATGTCAGCGTGCTGGAGTTCCTCGTGATGAGAAGAGGGACATAGGGGTCACCCCCACATCTTCCACATATATTCGGTGCATAAAGGCCGAGAACACTCGAGATGAGGCTTATAGGAGGAGAGCGGCTCCGATGGATGCATCCCTGAAGGCTTATGTTGATTCTATACCTGCAGAGGCATCTTTGCCTACTCCGGCCTCCGGGCCTTCAGGTACACCCACTTCCACTTCTTCCTAGGCTCCTGGTTCTTCTACTGCTCCCCTGCCTCCTAGGTCTACTTCTAGTGCCACTACCTCCCGACCTCCACTCACCCAGGTTGCGATACTACGGATGTGCAGCTATCCCATTCTGCTGATAGGCGTACCTCCAAGCTAGATGCTACAGTCCCTGAGATGATTGAGAGATCCCCCACTGCTGTTGTGACACCTCTTAGTGTGTCAATTGAAGCCCTCACAACAATGATAAAGGTTTGTGAGAAGGGTCAGGGGGCCACTGATGAGGTGACGGCCCTAAAGGCAGCAATTGCTGAATTGAGAAAGGACGTGGACCAGCTGAAGTCCATATATATGTCTATGATTTTTGGGACTGTGGAGATCCCTGATATGCCAGCTGACTCTGATGTGTCTCCGGCAATAACCGGAGATGAGGTTCGAGCTGATGAGGTGGTTGATGTCGAGTCTGAGGCCGAGACTGATGAAGAGCAACTTGATTTCGATAAGGAAACTACATATGAGGGCCTTACAGAGGTTGAGGAGGCTATGGTTGATTCAACCGTGAAGATTTCATTGGTATACACCCATGGAAAGCTCTGGTGGAGCTACTGCTGGTGTGACCTCGGGCATTGATGCCCCAACAGATGGAGCGACTGTGTAGACATGACCTTTCTTTACCTCCATCTCTGTCATTTTTATTGACTTTTGATTATGTTTATTGCATTTGAGGACAACTGCCTTTTTGTTTATGGTGGGGTGAGGTATTTCCATACCTAGCTCTTGTGACTATATTTTGTATATATTGGGTTTTTCTGTTTTGAATTGTGTGTTGATATTGTCTTATAGATGTTTGAGCTTATGGCTCTTTGTTATGAATTAAAATAGTTTTTGACCCGTCTGAAATTTTTTACCACTTCTTATTGTGTGTGAATGTGGTTTTTCTTCTTCAAATTTGACTATCGGTCATGATCAATACCGATGACTTGAATAGTGCTCTTAATCGAACAAAAATAAATGAACGACTACGATGAGCCCAAATAAAGTTGCGTAGACAATATGTGAACTTTTTGCATCTCGTTCTGACTAGCCGATCATCAAATGAGTCTCTTGTGATGAACATTGCACATTAGCAAAAGTGTGGAGTCTCGTTTGATATTGGTACCAATGCTTTGTCTGATGAGCTTACCGTAAACCTTGTGTGATGACACCTAGAATTTGCCCCATTGGTTCGGTTGACTAAGTGATGCAAGCTCTTGAAATGAGTTTAGGCAACAATTTTAAAGAGTGAAACAATTTGACAATATACCTCTTTTGTGTCCAACCTTGTGAGATGTGTGAACCTTGCTTGAACCTCCTTTGAACCTTATCATTTTCTTGGAAGAAACTTGAGCAAATTGAGACCCCTTTTTATCCATTCACCCATAATCCTCATGAAGTGTGGTTTGTGCGAACAACCAACTTAGACCAAAAGCCTAAGTTGGGGGTGTGGTGAATAGAGAAGGTAAATCAAGAATGTGAAAGGTCCCCCTTCTAGTAATGGACTTGAAAAAGATGGAACCCCTCCATATAAAAAAAAGAAGGAAAAGAAGAATGCAAAATAATGAAAAAATCATGAAATAAAGTGGTGGAAGTTGCAAAAGAAATGGGGTGTTCGGTATTCCATTGGAAGTGAATAATGGGGTGAATTTTGAGCATGATTCAAATATTGAAGGAAAGGAAGAAAATGATGTTCAGACCACATTTCATGAGGGTAGCAACCACTGAGCCTAAATGACCATACCTTTACACTCAGCACCGTTACAAGCCTTGAAAAGACCTTTTTGACCTTGAGTGAGCTGAAACGAATGTTGATCGGAAAATAAGGGCAAATCTATGGGTGAAGTCACGCATGTGTTCATCTTTATGAGTGTGAGAGTTCTATGTGATTCCGAAACTATAAATTGTTGAAGAATTGTGTGTAAATATGGAATCATCTTTGTTGTGAGGACATTTGAGTACCTTTGTTGAGCTTGAACTTGCATTTGAAGCAAGTATTGTGAACTTGAGAATCTTTGATGATTGTGAGTCACAACTTGAATATTTGAGTGCACAATTGATCCTTGCATGAGTAAGTTGAGTCTTGTCGTGTGCATTCATGATTGCGTCTTGTGTAGCACTATTTAAGACAGTCTTTTTGAACTGTTGAACTTGAGTTTTACTTGAGTTTAAGTTGGGGGTGTTGATGAGTCCTAAATTTGGACTCATTTAGGTCTTTCTTTATATAAATTTAGTGAACTCAAATGCTTATTTTGTGCCAATAAATGATGTAAAACCCTTGATTTCCAGGTATATGGATTGAGGAACAAAGCAAGGACACTAACATGCAAAAAGGAACAAACCATGTTGAAGAAATGAAGAAAGGTGAGCCCGAGGATCTCCAAGAGCATTCGGCGTGTTGCTGAGTGGCTCATCAGACCGCCTAAAGTTCTAGTGTGCCAAGACCTGAAGGAAAGAACCAAGTTGTAGATGGAAAGGAGCTGTCGGTGAATCACCGAGTGATTCCGCAAAGCCAAGATAGCTCACCCAAAGTTACAGACCTTGAGGATGCTTAGTACCAAGGCAAAAGGGTAGCTCGTCGAGTAGTTCGGCGAGCCCGACTTACTTCACCAATTGACTCTTTGCAACACATTTTTGGTGACTATAAATACGTTTTTGAACATTTTGCTTAGTAGCTAATACTCTTTAGAACAATCTTTTATTGAGTTTTGAGCATCTGGAGACAGGTTTCTCTAGTTTTTCCTTAGCTTTGAGGGATTGAAGAAATTCACTTTTGAGAAATTGGAAGTGGGTCTTTGAAGTTCATCAAATTGGAGCATTCTAAAGATGAAATTACTCTTACCCGGTTGATGGATAATCAATTCGGTAACGATTTTTACCTTTTTATAATGTCTAGCTAAAACACCAATTCTTGGGGTGTGATTATGTGAATATGGACTGATTTAGCTTATGGGTATTGCTAATTGTTAGTTTAAATGCTATTTAACAGTGAGTTCAATAATTAATTGTTGTTTAATTTAAGAATTGTAGTTGCAAATGTAGTTTTATGTTTGTGTTCTTGGCTTGCTCGAGAGAGAGGTTTTAGAACTAAATTATTGATTGATGGTTTATGGGTATTGAGTTGACCTGGATTCAACTCGAGAGAGTGAATTGTAAACCCAATCCTACATATTCAACTTGAGAGAGTGAATGGATTAAGGTGTGGGTTGCTCTTATTTAGCATGCTTGTTGATGTTCGAGAGAAATCACTTGATTCGGGGTAAATTGTTCGAGAGAAAATTTACCTCCACTATAGCCTAGCATACTCACTAATATCTAGCTATTTACTAATAGTTGCAATTACCCATTTGTCTATATTTGCCTATAATCGATCACATCTCAAGAATCCGTCTCATTATTCTTAATTTGTATTGTTTGTGACTGTTTGTAGTTGTTAATCAAAACCAAAACCCCCATTTGACATTCGTGTCACCCCTTGATTTGAATGATGTCTTTAATCGATAATTTTTATTGCTATGACTGATTTGACCATGTTCATACTTCCCAATTGAATCTGAAACACGTACCGCTCCCTGTGGGATTCGATCCCAACTCATTTAGTTGGGTTTCATACTAATTGACGATCGTTGATGCTTAGAATTGGATGAAGTGTCTTTGAAACGTTAATTAATCAGGGATGGAAGTCAATATCGTCGGACCCTACATTTGATAAGAATGTAAGCAACAGTATGCGTTAGTACAAACATGTACTAAATGTGATGGCTAGCATATATCATCAACATAAGCATTAGTAAACATAAGACATATACCATAATCATAAGAGACATCAACATAAATCATAAGCATATTCAATTTCCATAATAGATCCTCATAACATAAGAGGAACACTTCTCAAGCAACCTCAACTTGTTCTTACTCTTTGCATAGGTTATCCACCTCTAAATATACATGTCAAGGAAAGCAACTCAATTAACAATCAAAGCTAAGCTATCATCATACAATCAATATTATATCTAAACATACTTACAATACCTCCTTGAAGTAAAACCTGTTTCATCATACTATGCTACTGTGATTTAGAGATTAGTCCCTCATGTTCATAGTAGTCATGGAAGAGTATTTCTTTACTAGTCCAAGACACATCATTATTCATGAAGGGTTAAGATTCACCAATTCAAGGGTACCAAGGAAAAGCACCCCATTATGCTACACCAAGCTATAGTGGAAAACACCTTTCCATGCAAGTCCAATCTACTCAAGGAAGGGTACTATTGCTCAATCCAAGCTATCATGAAGTGGTGTGGCCTCACCAAGTCAAGCTATCATTTAAGCATACTCTCATGCTAGTTTAATCTACATTGGAAGGGTACAATTTCTCAATCCAAGGCTATCCATGAGTTCTACTATCTCAAGCTACCATGCATGGTCTTGTCTTACCAACTCAAGCTATTCATGAAGGGATATCACATCACTACTTCAAGCTATCATAGTTTATACATGCTTTGATTAATTTTAGGTGAGCAATCCTTTCAACCTAGAATCATTATGTGAGTAAACCTTTCACATCATGTTCGTTATGTGTTTATGAGAATGTCCTTTCAAACAACACAACATCAATATCATAATCATTGACACTTTACTCTCAAAGTGTTCTTAAAGCATTTACCTAGGTTCTATAATATCATGCATAATCTCATACATTCCTAATAGAGATTATGTGGGTAAATCCTTCCACAACAATCCTATCTACAATCAACATTCATCATATAAGCTTTACTCTCAAAGCCCTATTCATTCATAATTCATCATATTAGCTTTACTCTCAAAGGCCTAACAATCAACATTCATAACTACAAGCCTTACTTCTCAAAGCAATAATTCTTGTAATCGTCACATATGCCTAGATCTCAAGACATTCTAATCACATGCTTCATTCTTACGCAATTTTAATCATATTTCATCATATAGGTTTAATCTGAAGCATTACTTAATCATAATTCATCATGCTACTTTAATCTAATTCAATTCATGTCTATATGCTTTACTTTCAAGCAATCTACAATGTATCTAATTAGTCTTAAAAGATTACATCTAAATCCTAAATTTCCCCTTTCATGACATAAAACGCAATTACATCAATTCTAGGTTAGATACAAGGTTTAGGCATGGGTACATGTAAATTCATCCTATAATCATGCAATTTTACCATAAACAATCATAAACAACTATAATCCACTCAATTGGATACAAATTCATCATAACCTACAACATTGGAAGAAACCCTAACTAGACTTGGGGAATTCTTCTTCAAATTGTGGAATTCTAGAGGACTCCATGGATGAAAGGATTCCAAGGATGAATAAGCCATCATACCTTGATTACAAAGCCCTCACAAAGCTTGGAATAATGGAGACTTGACTTGACCTATCTTGACCCTCTTCTTCTTCTTCTTCTTCACTTTCTAGAGAGTGAATATTTGAGAGGAACCCAATTCATTTGGTGAGTTTGAAAGAATAACTTAAATAAATTGAATTAGGGGTCCAAAGTACATATATAGGTGGTTTAGACTAGGGTAAAACGAGACCACTTAAGTCTAATCAAATCCGGAAAGGACCCTTATGTCCTCCACTTTACCGTCTCTACTGCCCACCCACGAGACCCCGCCGACGGTCCTTGGATGGACAGGTCCATCCTGGTCGGGCGTGGTTTGGGTTCAGAGAATATGAACAAGAGCCATGGACCTACATAGCCTAGCCACGAGCCGTGGACCCATCCACAGGGCGTGGGTCCTAGCCGTGGTTACTGCCTTATGTATATTCTCAGGTTGCTTATCCACGAGGCTCCCTATGAGGCGTGGGTCCAACCACGGGGTGCGGATGACCCTCATGGGTGACCCTTGGAAGTTCTGAAAATTTCTAAGCTTCCCTATTTCATATACGGGGTGTTACAATATCTCCCCCTTGAAAACATTCGTCATCGAATGGCTCTCTAGGCACTTCTTAAAGGAGACGACTAAATACTAACAACCCATCATGCATGCAACACATCTAAATGCACACAACCAAATAAGAATCATCAACTCTAAACTAAACATGTTCAATGCATCACAAGGAAGGTAGGAACTACATCTAACAATCCTAAATGCATAAAGTTCTAAAAAATTTCATGTTCAAGGAGGAACTTACCATCTCCAAGATAAAAGTATGATCAACACAATCTCATGGAGCCTATATGCAATCTATACTCATAATATTCATCCAAGGAGAATTCTCTCAACTCCGAGCTAGGGCATGTTTCACAACTCATCTCTTGAAGTCTATAGGCAACTCTTATTCAATGCACTACAACATGAGGAAAATTAATAATGCAAACTCATTTTCTTTATAATCTTTTCATGAACATGCACAACATAATGAAATGATGGAGAACACATAAAACACACATGACTTCAAACAAGGAACAAACCAACATGAACTCTTCATCTCAAGCTAAAGGGGGAATAGAAGGAAAAAGGATAGTGACATCGGGACATTTTATTGGCCTCGGCCTCCCAATTAGCACCCTTAATTTAAAACCCTCACTAAAAGATCACTCTATAACACTTTCATGGAAGCAACTTCTTGTTCTTATATTTCTTAACTTTCCGGTCTAAGATCTCATATAGGCCTACAAAACGAGGATTAAACTTCCCAATCTCATTACACCTTTCAAAGGAGAGGAATTCAAGCAACCCATATCATGAACATCAAGAACACTCAACGACCTTGCTTTCTAAGCACACCATATCCCCCTTTAGAGAAAGCCTAAATAGACTTTCTAAGCACCACACCCTTCAATTCTAAGGTCAAATCAAGTTATCACTAAGTTTTCACATCCATAACACAAGATGATTCTAAACCTAACAACATACTCAAAACTCGTAATGACCATATTGGGTTCTACAATCTATAAAACAAATCAATAATGCAGCCCATTTATACTAAAGACAACATAAAATTCTTTCATATCAAGTCCTATCAAGTCACAAAAGACAAGCAACCCCAGAACCTAATAAAGCATAAAACACATACTGGTAGTCACATCCGGAAGACACTCTTGTTCACCTGTATCTTGGAGAGCATAAAACGTATTTTTCCTTGGAGCATTCCCATCCAAACCACTAGGAGCAACTTGCTTACCGTCTCTTCTCTTAGCCCTCATCTTTGGGAAATTTCTCATCTTGTGGCCACTTTCACCACAACTAAAGCAACCCTCCATACCGGCTAAACATCTACCCTCATGTCTCTTTCCACATCTAGAACAAGTAGGTCATAGGGATTCACTACTAATTACTTGCGGTTTAGGGTTAGACACCCTATCTTCATTATACTTAGGAGCATTGGAGGAATCTTGTTCGGAAAACCTTTGTCAATGCTTAGGACGACCATGTCCATCGGACCTTACATGAGATGAATCACCATTATCATTTCTATACCTCTTTTTCTTCCTAGCTCTCCCTTTTAGTTTTTCCTCTTTAATTTATTGAGCATGAGTCATAAGACGGGCAATATCCATGTCACCAATGAGCATGGTGGTACGACATTCTTTCACTACTAAATTGGACACCCCCGATACAAACTTACTTATTCTCGACCTAGAGTCGGCCACTAAGGATGGAGCATACTTAGACATTTGAGTAAACCTCAATTCATATTCCTTAACACTCATATTACCTTGCCTAAGGTTAATGAACTCTAGCACCAAAGCCTCTGTCATCTCTAGAGGGAAGAACCTATCTAGAAAAGCACTTTTGAACCTTTCATACTCTATGGGACCCATTCCTACCGGTCTAGCCTCTTTCCATTGATTAAACCAAACTTGAGCAACCCCTTTGAGTTGGTAAGCGGCCAATTCCGCCTTCTCTGTCGAAGTAACTCCCATAATGTCTAACACCTTATAGACCTCATCTATAAACTTTTGAGGATCTTCCTCAATCTATGACCCATAAAACTTCGGAGGGTTCATCCTCATAAAATCCCTTACTCTTGACGCCGTTGCACCCACATTTGGGTTTACGGGAGCTACTACCTCTCTATTGACTTGTGACGTCATGGCTTGAGCCAACATTTGAAAAGCCGATCTAACCTCTGCATTTGTTACATTCTCATACAAAGGGTCATTCGGAGCTTGAAGAATAGCTTGGGGAGGAACTTATTGATCCTCATTGTCTTCCTCATTTATTCTAGCATTAGCCCTTATAGTAGCCATATCCTGAAAACCATCGGGCACGAATTAGGAGAAAGATCTAACAGAGTTAAACTCTATGGCAAGACTTTGAGAATGAAGAAGTGAAGTTTCCTAAAAATCTTGTAGCCTCTCATTCATAAATGTGGCGCGCTTCACATTTATGAACAAGACTCTACTAGACGTGGTTTGAGACATCCTAGAACCATTCCAAACCTTATGCTCTGATTACCAAGTTTGTCACGGCCAAGGGGTACACCCTAGACGTAACATGGCGTACAAGAACCCAAGAAGCCTCATACAAGCCACTTAGCTTTCATAAGATAAGATAATAGAAAATGGTGCGGAAATTTAAAACATTTTCAATTACAATCAAAGTTTCATAAAACGAAGCGGAAGTCTTTAACCTTGTCTCAAACCATCTAATACTTGAATAGTCTTGGGACACAGCCCATACAATAGTTCTAAAACATAAAAGAAAGACATAAAGGAAAGGTGATAAAATCCTCGATGCTATGAGGACTCACCAAATATTCACTCCTTGCTCTACTATGAACCTAGCCACGGGGATGGAAGTCAATATCGCCGGACTCTACATTTGAAAAGAATGTAGGAAAGAGTATGTGTTAGTACAAACATGTACTAAATATGATGGCTAGCATATATCATCAACATAAGCATACCATAGGCATTAGTCAACATAAGACATATACCATAATCATAATAGATATCAACATAAATCATAAGTATATTCAATGAACATAATAGATCCTAATAACATAAGAGGAACACTTTTCAAATAATTTCAACTTGTTCTTACTCTTTGCATAGGTCATCCACCTCTAAACATACATGTCACACCCCAAAATTAGGAGAACCGCAACAGGCACATGGTGCCTTGATGTTTGCATAATCAATGACACAACTTCCAATGCAAGTATCTACGATCATGCAATAATATAATAACTCAATCTAGGGTTGGGGTCGAGTCCCAAGGGAGTGGTTTCAAGAATTAATAGAAAAATAAAATTTAGTTCTAACTAGTCGTAGCTAAAGACATTAACGATTAAAAACATTGTAAATTGAAGGGGGACATAAAAGTGTCAAATATCAATTTGGGGGTTTTGTCACAAGTATAGCAAAAACAGTAGAAATAACAAAGAAATCTATGAGTGAGAGGGGATTCTTGGGATATAACCGAAATACGGGTTAATCTAAATTATTGGGTACATGCTTTCGATAGAGAATTTATAGAGTAATAGTGACTAGGCTAAGCTATAGCTGGGAAAAAATTCTCTCTCGAGCAACTTACCCCGTTTCAAATAGGTTCCTCTCGGACACTCACTTGCCGCATGAAGACAAGCCTATGCCTTATCCCACTCACTCTCTCGAGCTGAGTGTTAGGATCATGTCGACCCACTCCTTAGGCCATCAATCTAGTAGTCTTGGTTTCACGACCTCTTTCTCGAGCAAGCCAAAAACACATAAATAAACTTATATTTGCAACTATAAATTTGTTAAATTCATCCACAACTACTAGACGAAATCACCATTAAGCTACATCTAATCTATCAGCAAGCAAGATCCAACAACAATCTTAGCCCATATTCGCTAAATCACACCCCAAGAATTGGAGTTTTTAGCCACACATCAAGAGATAGAAATTTATACCTAAATGAGCTTGCATTCAAGTGGGTATGAAGATTTAAGTCTTGTTACAGGCCAAGAATGAAGAATCTAAGAGACCCAAGTCCAAACCCTTGGAGATGAAACCCTCTTCTTCTTCAAGTTTCCAAAACCCTCTCAAATTCAGAGCAAAAATAAAAAGTACTAAATTATATAATTATTCTATATTGAAAATCTGATACTAAGATATAACTCTCAATGAGTATTTATAGTTTTCAAAAATTTATGCTGCAGCGGATCATTCGGCGACATTAGTCGGAATATCCGATCAACTCGGCGATTCGCCCTTTGGTGTAGTTCATCGCCGTCTTGCACCATCATTCGGCATCGTCATGCTTTGGGTCATTGGGCGACATAGTACTGCTTCGCAGAACTTCTTGGTGATGCGCCGATTGCTCCCTTTCTCCACCGACTTGATCATTTCCTTCAGGGCTCAGCATACTGGAACAAAAGGCGAAGTGAGACCCTTTGGTGACTCACCAAGTGGACTCGGCGATCCTCAGGTCTTCATTTTCTTGTTCTTTTCAGCCTTTTCGCTCCTTTTTGCAAAGTAGTGTCCATGCTTTCCTTCAAACTTCAAATACCTAAAACTTAGGGGTTTTCATCAGATATTAAGATAAAATAAGCATTTAAGGACACAATTTCTATTAAAATATAGCCCTAAATGATTCCAATTTGTGGACTCAGCATGCCTCACTTGACCGAGCGAACCAAATGAAACATAAATGGCATAATACAACAAGGGCCAACAAGGTCACTGCAATAACCTGCTGAAACAAAGTAATTGGACCGACGAGGTTACACAACAATCTCAACAACATAATGAAAGGGCCGACAAGGCCAACCTAACTAATAAACAACTAGCAAGCTGACAAGGCTATAAATAGAAGTTGAGAAGACCCCACAAAGTATGTCCACAAGTCTCTACAAATACTAAAACTTGACCGGTTGAGAAAAGGCCCCAACAATACCAACAACAATATAGAAAACTCAAATATGTAAAACCTAGAGACAACCAACAACTACATAAAGAATGGACCTTAATCCTCAGCTGAGATATCACCCCTATTGAAGAGCCTGATCGGGAACTCTATCTTAGCCTGCAGCACGAACGCAACGTCCCCAGGCAATGGGACGTCAGTACGAATAAAATGTACTAGTATGTAAGGCGGAAAGTAGAATCATAAATAGTTGCCTTCAAAAAAGTAATAGAGATACCACCTGAAACTGAAACTCCAAATAACCACTGTGAATGACATCTGACTTCATAGTAATAAAATATGCATGGTATGCTCGAGTCATCGTATGTCGTGAGTACATATATATATATATATATATATATATAGAGAGAGAGAGAGAGAGAGATAGATAGATAGATACAAATGCATGACATACCCAACCAAATGCTAGCAATGGTGGTGCCTTCCGGTAGCGAACCATCATCATATTTGCCAACTTGTGGCAATCTGTGTCTCATACATATAAATATAGGCAATAGTCCCCATACCTCCCGATTATAGCTCGGAAGTAGAATGCATAGCATGCCATGTCATGGATTCATAATGCATATGTATTACCGTTGTCAAGTTGTCAATCTTGGCCTGTTTGTACTCTTGTTCTCATAACCCCGTAATCATTTCCATATAACATGTAAATGTCTCATGGAACTTCATATTTTTTTAGAATAGACCTGAATACTTACTCGACTTCAAAGAGGTAACTTAAAATTGAGGATGTTTGTAAGGAATTGAAGGTGTTTTAAGAAACTTCTCATGAATTCATTCAACTTCCTTATGACCATTAAAGCGTATAAAACTCATAAATAATTTGAAACTCTACACTTGACTTAACTTAACAAATTAATATTTATTTAGGAACTCAAAAGGAGAGTGACATACTTGACTTGATTTAAGAATGAACCAGGTTTGGTAGTAGTATGGTCCTTTTTAGAAACAATATTGTTTGACAAGCAGATAACTAAAATAATAGAGTACAAGGTTTAGTACTAAGATCATTTTCAAATAATATTTTTATAAGATGTTCTGACAAAAAAGAACGACATAACAATTCCCATAGATACAACAATATAATTTTTCAACATTTCAACCTCACTTTAAGATAATAGCTTATTAATTGACATAAAAAATATAGAACTTGACAGAAATTAACTTTAATCATCAAACATACTTCACAATGTTATAAACAAGACAATGATACTATATGGTCAAGAAATAAGATCAACTGACATCCCAATGCCCTTCGCAAAGGGTCTTTCTAGAAAAAGAATAGTAAAAAAAAAGATGACTTATTAAAAAAATTATAATTTTTAGGATTCGTGCGACATGAAAAATAAATAAATTGTGCCTTAATGTACCTTGAATACCTTGAATATGGAATTAAATAACTTGATGTATGATATCGATTTATTTTTCCTACTCCTCTCGAAACATTGTACTACATCAAAAAGAGTTTTTTCTTCCTTTAGCGTGAGCAGTTGTATTCTCTGCCTAAGCATTTTCCTACTATATCTTAAGAAGATATGCTGGCTGAAAGTCTATATATGACTAGTGGTAGGCGGTGAAATTTTATTAAATATAGGATATAGGATATTTCCATTAAACTTAATCATCATCTTTACTGGCTTAAGAAATGTAATAGTCAGCAAAATAAAAGGCCCATCACTTGTTGTCCTTTCCCTCCACTTCCACGTGTAATTGGAGGTGACAATTATAACCCTTCCTACTTTAATTCATTTTGAATATATTCAAGTATTGCATAAATTTGTGATAAATTAAATAGAACTTTTTGAATATATATTACAATTGATATAAAATTATTTTGACCAGAGCCTATCTCATATAATAAACTGTTTGAACATAATTAGACATACTATCTCCGTTAAAATACTAATAATTTATAAAACTCTTATAAAAATAAATACATACGCAAATATTTGTAATTAAAGAATTTTCCATAAATATTTCACATATTTTAGGAAGACAATAAAAAAATATTTATCAAATTTCAATTAAACTATGATGATATCAAATCGCGTCCAGTGCTATAGTAAAATACTCAAATGTAGACTCGTAAGCTTTTAACACAAGATGATGAAAAACCGTAAACACTTGAGGTGTTACAATACATGTCAAGAAAAGCAACTCAATTAACAATCCAAGCTAAGCTATCATCATACAATCAATCCCATATCCAAACATACTTACAATACCTCCTTGAATTAAAGCTTGTTTCATCATACTATGCTACTTTGAATAAGGGATTAGTCCCTCATGTTCATACTAGTCATGGAAGATTAATTCTTTACTAGTACAAGACACATCATTACTCATGAAGGGTTACGATTCACCAATTCAAGGCTACCAAGGAAAAGCACCTCATTATGCTAGACCAAGTTATCATGGAAAGCACCTTTCCATGCAAGTCCAAGCTACTCAAGGAAGGATACTATTGCTCAATCCAATCTATCATGAAGTGGTGTGGCCTCACCAAGTCAAGCTATCATGAAAGCATACTCTCATGCTAGTTCAAGCTACATTGGACGGGTACGATTTCTCAATCCAAGGCTATCCATGAGTTCTACTATCTCAAGTTACCATGCATGGTCTTATCTTACCAAGTCATGCTATTCATGAAGGGATATCACATCACTACTTCAAGCTATCATAGTTCATACATGCTTTGATTCATTTTAGGTGAGCAAGCCTTTCAACCTAGAATCATTTATGTGAGCAAACCTTTCACATGTTCATTATGTGTTCATGAGAATGTCCTTGCAACACAACATCAATATCATAATCATTGACACTTTACTCTCAAAGTGCTCTTAAAGCATTTACGTAGGTTTTATAAGAACATGCATAATCTCATACATTCCCAATATAGATTATGTGGGTAAATCCTTCCACAACAATCCTATCTACAATCAATATTCATAATATAAGCTTTACAATCAAAGCCCTAGTCATTCATAATTCATCATATTAGCTTTACTCTCAAATCCCTAGCAAACAACATCCATACAAGCCTTACTTCTCAAAGAAATACCTCTCATAATCATCACATATGCCTAGATCTCAAGACATTCTAATCACATGTTTATTTTTTAAGCAATTCTAATCATATCTCATCATATAGGCTTAATCTCAATCATTACTTAATCATAATTCATCATGCTACTTTAATCTAATTCAATTCATGTCTATATGCTTTACTCTCAAGCAATCTACAATGTATCTCATCAATATTAGAAGATTACATCTAAATCCTAAATTTCCCCTTTCATGGCATAAAACCCAATTACATCAATTCTAGGTTAGAAACAAGGGTTAGACATGGGTACATGTAAATTCATCCTATAATCATGCAATTCTACCATAAACAACTATAATTCACTAAATTGGATCAACATTCATCATAACCCACAACATTGGAAGAAACCCTAACTAGACTTGGGGAATTCTTCTTTAAATTTTGGAATTATAGGGGACTCTATGGATGAAAGGATTTCATGGATGAATAAGCCATCATAACTTGATTACAAAGCCCTCACAAATCTTGGAAGAATGGAGACTTGACTTGACCTAGCTTGACCCTCTTCTTCTTCTTCTTCACTTTCGACAGAGAGAATATTTGAGAGGATCCCAATTCTTTTGGTAAGTTTGAGAGAATGACTTACATGACTTGAATTAGGGGTCCAAAGTACTTATATAGGTGGTTTAGACTAGGGTAAAACGACACCACTTAAGTCTAATCAAATCCAGAAAAGACCCTTATGTCCTTCACTTAAACGTCTCTACTGCCCACCCACGAGTGTCACGACCCAAGGTTACCCCTAGAAGTAACACGGCATAATTGACCCCGAAGGGGTCGCATACAAGCCCTTAGCTTCTTCATAACATAAGATAAATAGGAAATATGGGAAAATTTAGAACTTTTACAATGGAAGTCATTTTCATAACCAAAGAAGCGGAATTCTTTACTAAACCTTTGTCTCAAACCATCTAACAATACTTGAATAAAACTCTTGGGACGCAGCCCATACAAATACTAAAACATAAATAAATGACATAAAGGAACATGATGGGTTTGTCCTCGAAGCTATGAGGACTTACCAATTCTTCAACTCTTCTTGATCCTTGGAAACCTAGCCTTTAAAGCAACTCAATCTCCTCAACCCTACATTTAATTAGAATGTAGGAAATATGCGTTAGTACAAAATGCACCAAGTATGAAAGCTAGCACAACATCATAAGAGCATCTCAAATGGTTAGTCAACATAAGACATAAGCATAAGAGATAATAACATAATCATGGCATAATCATTATAGGCATAGCATGGTCTCCAACACAAGCATCCTATAAACATAAGTTAACATAAGACATAGTTAATTAGCATAGGAGATAAGTCATAATCATATAAAAATAATTGACCCTTGGTCATCTCTACCATAATAGCACCATTCTCAAGTAACCTTAAAAGCATACAAGTGCAAAGAAAGAATAGCATCCCATAATACACCCAAGCCAAGTATCCTTTTTTGGTCATCTTAATCATAGTCTAAATGCATGGTTAAGTCTTAAGCTTCTTTCCATAAGGGTACTATACTTCTAAGGAACCTCAAGACACACTTGTGCAATGCATGAAAGGCATCCCATACTACCCTTCACACTAAGCATAGCCTTGAAGTCATCTTAGTCATATTCACCCTCCTTTGGTCTTACTATAAGATTACTTCATAAAGACAAGGGAACTACCACCTTAGTCAATCATATATTGGAGGGAAACTATGGCAACAACCCAAGCTAAGTCATACTATGTGTGGGAACCCTTCATACCTAGCCTTAAGTCATACTTGTGCAATGTATGGATAGCATCCCATACTACTACCCACACTAAGTACTCATTTAGACTATCATGAATGTTCACTAGTTGTGGACTAATCCATCTATTCTATTTACCTCTATTCAAGGCTACCAAGGAATAACCCCCTAATAGGCTAGACCATGTTATCATCTTACTAACATAACTAGGTTAAGCTAAGCTAACTAACTTGGAAGACACACTAACATGCAAGTCCAAGCTACTGTAGGAAAGGTACAAGTGTCCTATCCTAGCTACCATGAATAGTCCTAAACCAACTAAGTCATGCTACCCTAACAAGTGTACTAGGTTACAATTGCAAGCTGTCCATAGGGGAGTATAATTCTCAACCCTAAGCTATCCTTAGGTGAGTATGAGTCCTCAATCCCAAGCTACATTGACTAACCTAACTCAAGCTATCCTTGAATGCATCTTACAATGCAAGGTCAAGCTACACTTAGGAGAGTATGGATCCTCAATACTAAGTTACCCTTAGGAGAGTATAAGTCCTCTATCCCAAAGCTACCATGAAATGGTCTTGGCCAAACCAAGTCAAGCTACCATGAATGCATCCTAACAATGCTAGTTCAAGCTACCCATAGGAGAGTATAAATCCTCAATCCTAGGATACCATGACTAACTCATGCTACCCTTGACATGCATACTACAATGCTAAGCCAAGCTATCCATAAGAGAGTGTAAATCCTCAATCCCAAGCTATCATATCTTGGTCTTATCTTACCAAGTCAACCTACACAAGAAGTGATCATATATCACAACTTTAATATATTCTAATCTAACATGATTTGATTCATTTTAGGTTATTAAGTCAAACTAGAATCCTTTCATGTAAGAGAACTTGAATCTCCTATCATATTCATGTCTAAGTGTATAAGAGAAAGAGAATACACCACAAGATCACATCATATTGAATTCACCCCCAAAGCCCTAACAATGATGGCTACAAGCCCTAATTTCAATATTAACTTCATTCTAATCATGATCCATGTCTCAATTACAATCTATTAAATCACATTGTTCATTAGAAGGTGATTCTAGTCAATACTTGATCATAAAGGTTCAATTATAACTTCACAAGTCAAGATCCTTCCTATTCAATCAAGTCTAGGTCAATTCATTATTAGATGATCCTAACTATGATCAATTAGTATTCAGGACATTGAAATAGGAAGATTACTTTAGAACATTCAACTTTGCCTCTAATGGCATAAACCCACAAATATCACATTTATCAATTTAAATTAGGGTTCATCATAGAAATCACATGAAATAATAACATTATCATTAATCAAAGATAAATCAACCATAATTGGGTGATATCCACTAGATTGGAATCACACCCAAACCCTACCCACAACGCAATCACAACCCTAGCTAGAATTGGGTTTTTGAGTTCACGATTGGGGGATTACTAAGGGGGCTCCATGGGTGGAAGAACCCATGGATGATTAAGCTTCACATACCTTTAATAAATTCCCTAAAAAAAGCTTGAAATCAATGGAGAAACGACCTAGATGTTGCCCCTCTTCTTCTTCTTCTTCTTTGCTTCTAGAAGGAGAATATCTTGAGAGTAATTTGAAAGTTCTAAGATGAATGAGTTAAAGTGATTAGTTTAGGGTCTATTAACTATTTATATGAGGTTAATTAACTAACTAATCACCCCTCCTAACACCTAAACTAATTACTAAACTAACCCTCAACTCCTCATTTAAAACTAATTTAACAAAAACTGGCAGCACCTACGAGACCCCCATCCACGGACTGTGGATGGGTCTACTGGACGTGGTTTGGGTCAGAGACTCATATTTTGCAGGGTGTTGCAGGCCCGGACCTACGCCCATGACCTACGGGGCGTAGGTTGATCTAAGAGGCGTCTATAGGGGTCGTGAATCAAGCTGTTTTGACAGCTTTTTAGGGGGTCCTCCTCAAGGACCCCTTGGGTGATCCTTGGGGAGTCGTACCCAGATGTTTAACCCCTAAACATGTCATTCTAAGTATGGGAATCATTTATCTTTATTTTAACCCTCATACGACACTCCAAAACTCCACTTCAAGATTCTACAACACACTAGTTCAACTCGCTAAAATATGGGGTGTTACTACGAGACCCAACCGATGGAACGTGGATAGACCTATGGTCCATCCTAGTCGGGCGTAGTTTGTGTTCAGAGAATATGAACTTGAGACATGGACCTACGAGCCCAACGACGAGTCATGGAACCATACATGGGGCGTGGGTCCTGGCCGTGGTTACTGCCTTAGGGAGGCAGATTCTCTGGGTGCTCATCCACGAGGCTCCCTACGAGGCGGGGTCCTACAAAGGAGCGTGGATGGATCTTGTGGGTGACCCCTGGAAGTTCTGAAAATTTCTAAGCTTCTCTATTTCATATATAGGGTGTTACACTCAAGCATTTCACGATTTTCAAAACTCATAGGAGAGTTGCCAAATTTAGGGAAAATAAAAGAGGCAACAAGAGATACACCAAGCCAAAGAAACACTCTAATATAAATAAATATAAACTACTAGAATCATCCAAAAACTAAAAAATAACAAAATACATAGTAAAAGGGGAGTATTGGCTCAAATGTCCTTACCCCACTAAAAATAAATGTGCGGTGTCCTCAATGCAGAAAATAATAATAAAGTACATGAGGCTGAGTAAAAAGTTTCCCTTTACAGGCTAAGATTGTGGAGAACTCTAATTTGGAGTCTTTGGAGGGGAAGCATCACCCCGGGCATCAATGCCCGATAATAGGATCACATGAGGCAGCACTGTTGTAACAGTTGGGTCAGTGCCTATAAAATCACTAAGAGGAATGGTGGAGTTTTAAGAGACTCCACTGGTGCCAACTGTTGAAGTCTCCCGAAGGGATCTCTCTACGTGCTTGAATAATCACTTCTTCAGTCTCCTATAGATACGTGAGTGATTGTGCAATCCCATGCTCATCCTCCTCACACCTCGACTCCTCCTCATCTATCTCCTCGGTCAAATCATCATCGCCCCTCTAAGCACCCACAACATCATCATCAACACTCACAGCTAACTCATATTACACACTAGAAGGAGGCTCATTGTTGGGCATCGTCGCTGGCATAGAGGTTGCTGCATTGGGTAGGGGAACAACAATCCATAGCATATGGATGTCTATAGACTGTAGCTGAGTCACATCCGCTCGTAAAGTAGCAATCTCACCCCTCATGGTGTCCAACACACCAAAACTATCCTCAACCTTCTCCCAGACGTCTAATCTTACAATAAGGTTGTTAAACCTCACACTATGGGCCTCAGTCAGCCCCTCACACCTAGTCACTCTATCCTTCAAAGGGGCCAAGTCCTACTCAATAGCCCTGTCAATTAGCTTGAGCAAGTCCTTCTCAACCATCTGGCTCTAACATTCGCCTATCGGGCAAGACTGCCCATTTGATATATCAGGGTCTAGGTCAAAGGGAACCCGTAATGGGAGTAGGGGTAGGCACATCGACGACATCAACAACAATAGAAGAAGTAGCAAGAGCAATAGAAGAAGAGGGCTCAACAGTAGAGGAAGGTATGCATGCCTTCTTTACAAAAGGAGTTGGTGTGCTAGCCTCAAATGCTAGAGTAGCTGGATCCATTACGGGCATAGTATTTGGTGGTGGCAGCTTCCTCCGAGCAACATCGTCCTGTAAATAGTCAGGCTCAATCCTCTAAATGTCGTTGGAAGAGGATGGCATGATCCGTACATATGATTTCTGAAAAATGGACTCCTACTTTCTCACAAAGCAGGGTAATAAGAACTGGAAATGCAATGGAGGTCTGCTCTTTCCTGGCCCGTAGCAACATCTTCTGTATAATAATTTTTCAGATATTTATTTGCCTTCTATCGATTATAGTGCCCACTAGCACTGTCTTAGGATGCCGGAGGATAGAATTTTCAAGGACGACATGATGTTGTTGCTTATAAACCTGAACCAATACCGAGCCACAACGTTCAAGCCTTTTTTTCAGATTTTGCACCATCAGCCATCCATGGCGGAGAAGCATCAAATATCAATGGGGCCAACCACCCCTTCAAAGCTTTTATTTCCTGTTGCATCCGGGTATTGTATGTGGCAGTGGCAGTGGAAGGGGTGTGCAGAGCGGATTTTATCTCACTTGTGTGGCATTGTACCATTTTTCACTGCATTTCAACTTCCTCTAGGGGTTTCTACATTGTGCCCTTTCTTTTCTTAGGCAAGGCCTTAACATAGGCATCATATAATCTCCTAACCCATTTTGGAACATATGGTTTTTTGGGTCTTGTGAAGTGCTTAAACTAGTGAAATTTGATGGTCTCCCATATTGCTAGGTAATCACTCATAACCCCATCAATTGAGAGACTTCTCTCTTCAAGAATAGTTCTTTTTCCTTTATCCTTGAGCCTATTAAGGGCCCTTGGAGTTATAATCGGAAAAACATGAGAACTAGGGGTTGGATCTTGTGGAGGCGACATTAGCTTGGAATGAACATTTACTTGTTTCTTGGCAATGTGCTTCTGGGGATTCTTACCCACACTTGTAGGAGTATGCAAAGTAGATTGTTGGGCATGAGGTGCCTCAGAAGTCTCATTAATAGAAGCATCCATATGTTTTTTCAAAGGAGGAGGAGGATGAGGAGAGTCTCTGTCTGACATCAATACATGTTTACCCTTTGTTCTAGACATGACCTGCAAAGCACACATTCAAACATCGAATTGATGAAGGCTAGTTGAAATCAAACTCAATTAGAATCACAGTTAAAACATACCATGAGGCTCACCTAACGAGAAGGCGAATCGCCTAACAAAATAGGTGAGCTCCGACGCCGAAACGGACAGTGGCAATTATCAAATGAAACAAGCACAAAGGTCAGAGCCACTTCCAACTCGATGATTCACCAGTTGGTTTCGGCGAGCTAATACAAGTCCACTGAAACTGATAGTGTGAAATGAAAAGAAACATCCATCAAGGACAATATCCACTCCCACTCAGTGATTCACCAACTGGGTTCGGCGAACTAAGACAAACCTGTCGAATGTCACATATTCACTCAAGAAGGTGAGTTAGGGCTTATTCACTAATTCTTCTAACCTCCTTGGCGAGCTAAGACAAGCCCGCCGAACAGGAGATGTTCATCCCAGTGCCTGATTTTCACAACTAAAACCAACATACGCAACAAAACAAGTTCCTCGACATTATTACAACTCACATATATGCTTATCTATCCATGGGTACTCAGACTTCCTCCAAGATATTGCAAAGTATTGCTCAAATTGGCAATTTTTCCTTAAGAAAGTTGTCACTCTGTCTATCATTAGGAAAAATAATGAAATCGGGTCAACACTGAGTTACTCATACTTCACCAACATCAAATAAAATAAAGACCTACTAAATCATCAAGTTTAATTTCAACATTTAACCAACAAATTCAAGATTAGCATTTTATAGACAACACAGGCAATTTGCTCATGGGCACTGTTCAATACACATATTATAGGATTACCCAATGAAATCCAACAATCACAATCATCAAATGGCTTCAAGCCCATACATAAAATGTAATTTAAAGCTCAAAATGAACAATGGAAATCGAAAACCAACCTCAGTATGAAGTAAAATTTCAAAAACATAGGAGAAGAGGGTTGGGTCGATTGCTCTAGCAAGACAATGCACTCCATGCACTCACATATCACACAATAATGACACACAAGCACTCAAACAGTTTATTGCAAGAGATAGGAAAGAAATGGACTTAAAGATTTCAACGGGTTTTCTTTTTTATTTTAAAAGACCCTTGGCCTTTTAATATCGGCACACTTGGAAATCATGACTAACATCGCCGAACATATTTGGCGGATCATTGATTGGAGATGAAACTGTCAAACATGCCTAAACGAATGTCAAACCTAAAGGTTGATTTGGCGGACACGATAAAGTCTGCATAATGTACTTAGGCGGATTGCCATTTGGAGCTCAGATCACCGAAATTGACAATACACGTTTCCTCATTTCTGACTAGAAAGTGGACACGGATAAGTCCGCACAACTCCTTCGATGCATTGCCAATGTGGTTTTTGCATCGCCTAATGTTCCTTTTTTTTACCTTTACATATCTTTTTAACCTGCACTCACAACACACGTTATTGAAAGCAATCAAACAAAACTAAAGACTTGGGTTGCCTCCCAAAGAAGTGTTTTATTTAACGTCATGGTACGAATAGTTATCATTTCCTCAACACTCATCTTTTATATTTGGGACGGGTTTAGGGTTTAGGGTTTAGGTATCACTAGGTAAGGTTCCATTTTGCCTTGGATGAGTGGAGATCTGGCACAATTGGGTCTCCAGCTTCTTGATAGATACCAAATGAGAGGTAACCATTTGAGATAAAGTGGATAAGTATTTTTTCAATTCCTTCACTACTTTGTCGGATCCTTCAACCTTGTTGAAGATCCTTGTGAGCATTTTCTTGGTTCGGTTCCCTTCCGAAACAGCTAGTTCTTTTGGTCGTGGACAATCATAGGTAGGAATAAACCTATCTTTTTCGACCTCCCTATCTCTCAAATTTCTACCTCACCAATCCTTCCAACCACTATCTCGTTCCTTGTTTCAATCCTTGTTCCACCTTGCCATTGATAATTTGGGTGAGAACCTGTCATTTGGTTTTCCAAATATTGAACTTCTTCATTGTATAATTCCTCAAACATGGCATAATCCAGGCATTGTCCACTAGTATTTCCAACTGCATTAACTAATTTAAGTCCACCTTTCATGACATGTTTAGAC
This sequence comes from Solanum piurae, assembly GCA_029582685.1. Classification (NCBI taxonomy): domain Eukaryota; kingdom Viridiplantae; phylum Streptophyta; class Magnoliopsida; order Solanales; family Solanaceae; genus Solanum; species Solanum piurae. The sequence goes on along the minus strand of JAJOOO010017111.1, from coordinate 413 downwards.
AACAAATTGAGTTGGGTCATCTTTTGGCCATGTATTCACCCTGTTCATTGTCCTTCTGTCACGACTCGGGAGCACCACCTAGTCGTAACCGGCGTACTCGACCTCGAAGAGGTCTATTACAAGCCTCTTAGCATTCATTCATCGCATAGACACTAAAACCATAAGGAATTTAAAACTTTCTTTACCAAGAAAACATTGCATAAAAAAATAGCAAGCGGAAGACTTTCTAGACTTTATACATGATATCTCAAAACCATCTAATACTTTAGAGTACAAAATTTCGGGACTAATCTCGTACACAACTTAAACAATACTAAAAGACATAAAAGAACATATTGGGTATTGTCCTCGAATCTATGAGGACTCACCAAGTCTTCATCTTCAACACTTAGAAACCTATCAAAGCCATGACA
>JAJOOO010017110.1:0-43046 GCA_029582685.1 Solanum piurae | reverse complement strand
GAAAAGGCTCATTCATGCCATTATTTTTTAACGGTGGTTTTGCAAAACCATTTTTTACACGTGGCCAATTATAATTCGGCCACGTCATTATTATTTTTATAATAAAAAAATAAAATTAAAATGTTTGATCAGAAATTTAATTTAATATTATAAAAAAATAATGATGTGGCCGAATAATAATTGGCCACGTGTAAAAAATGGTTTTGCAAAACCACCGTTAAAATATTTGTTCAGAATTTTAATTTTTTATTATAAAAAAAATAATGATGTGGCCAAATTATAATTGGCCACGTGTAAAAAATGGTTTTACAAAACCACCGTTAAAAATAATGGCATGAATGAGCCTTTTCTTAAACGGTAATGGCATAAACCAAACTTTTAACGGATGGCATAAATGAGCCTTTTCTGAAAGTTCGATGACATATTTGAGCCTTTTCCCTTGTTTAAATTAGCAGATTTTTGGATCTTAATATGTCATATATAATTGCCTTAAATTTCTCCCGTACGTATTTCCTTCATTCCCATTTTTTTAAAAAAAATAAAACATGAAATGTTATATTTTATAAATTCCACGTAGGATAAGAAAAAGTCAAAGTCCACTTCAAACTCGTTTGAAACACGTGCCTTTGTAATGCATCAAAGCTAAACTAATTAATTCACTAATCAAAACCACACTTTTTAGCAGGTACATACACATGCCTGCCCTTAAATGTTTAAAAAAATAGCCATTTGAAGGTACACATATTTTTTTTTAATCCAGGGTTAACCCATAGCCGTTAGCCACATCCTCTATCCTTTCGGTGAGCATTTTGTACGCACTGAATAAACTCTTCACCGTGTAATAATAAACCCAGCAAACCACACAGGGTACATATTTTTTTAAACAAGGAAAAATAATAACCAATTCATCACTCTATAGCTGTTGGTACATGATATACATAGAAAATCATTCAATGTTATATTCGTCGTATTTAATATCGTGATTTGCTTCCAACTAAATAATTTAAACGATTTTTTTTAGTATATATATGGTATCTCCCAGATATCATAACTCATAACCCAAAGCAAACAAAAAAGCTCTACATTTGCACAATGACAAATTATAATTTCAAGCACATCGCCATTTTCTTCATTCTCATATCAATTTTCATCCCTCGAGTTTTATCAGTAGTAGAAGATTGTGGAGCAGAAGAAGATAGCTCATGTGTCAATAAATCGAAAGCGTTACCCTTAAAAATCATAGCGATAGTCTCCATATTAATCACTAGCATGATGGGAGTATGTCTTCCATTAGTTACACGTTCTATCCCAGCCTTAAGCCCGGAACGAAGCCTTTTCGTGATAGTCAAGGCATTTGCTGCCGGAATTATATTAGCTACGGGGTTTATGCACGTGCTACCGGACTCATTCGACATGTTGTCATCGAGTTGCCTTAAGGAGAACCCATGGCACAAGTTCCCCTTCACTGGATTTGTGGCTATGTTGTCTGCTATAGTTACAATGGCTATTGACTCTATAGCTACTAGTTTGTATAGCAAAAAACATAGAGCTGGTTTGGTTAATCCAGAAAATGGTGGTGTTGATCAAGAAATGGGTGCAGTAAATGTTGGACATTCACATCATCATCATCATGGATCATTTTCGAATAAAGATGGAGTTGAAGGCACAAAATTACTACGATACAGAGTCATTGCTATGGTTAGTTTTATTTTATCTTTTATTAATTTGGTCATTCATTTTTCTTTATTACTAGGACACTATCAGATCACATAACTGCCTATAAATAATAAAATTGATTGCTAGTAACAAAACAATTCGTTTTAATTAATTAGTAGGAAGCAAATCACAATATTAAATAAGAAAATAAAAATCGAAATTACACTTGAAGCACCACTTTAATGTAAGATTTTTCTTACCAAAATTGGCGAGATTTTTTCCTAACTGGTTCTTTAATTATAGTTAATTAAATCTTTTGTTAAACTGATTTAGTCTAGATATTAAATTTTAAATAAAACAAGTGTCCATCTAAATATGCACTTGAGAAAATGGAGTAGATGTAATGGAGAGGAGTCAAATCTACATATTACTACTAGTCTACTACTTACTTCAAGAAGTTCAAATTTGTGTATATTATTAGTTTATATAAGGTAGCTGAATTTATTTTTTAAAAAAGTATATAAGATATCTGAAATAGAAGCCTTTTTCTTTGTGAATCAATGAGAACATGATTTTTTTATCCTATTCCTACCAAATTAGCTAACTAGAAAAAAATGCACGATGAAATAAATTCGCATTAAAATATTTATAATAGCCATAGAATATTTTTTCTTTACTTACCGATTTAATTAAAATATTTCACAAACTAATCACTGAATGATTTTTTAGTAATGAGTAAAGAGGGGGTGGTGAGTTGTCTTGATATATGGATCCGTACAATAAATAATATATATTGCATGCATGCATTATTTTATTGAAACGAATCAATTCAATAAGGTGAAAGTCAAGCAAGTATTCTCTATTATTTGTGTACTTTGTCGGATCATAGTGATGCAAGTCGATTTGTTTATGTATTACTACTAAAATCCTAATATAGATACATCATTTTGTCCCTAATTTGACTAGTTTATTATTATTTTTGATCGCTAATCGATCGGTTCATCAATACTAATTAAACTTGATTAAAAATTAATATAGGATCGTATCATTAATTAATGAGCTGGGATTCTTTAAAAATGTATCTTCATTGAAGAGAGAGTACTTCTTTTTCTTTTCTGCTTGCCTCACACTTGGGAAAAAGAATTAAATAAATCACCTTATCTCCTACACTTTTATTCTAAACCACATATATAATTAATATATTGATAAATTATACTTAGTCAAGTAAAATCATCACAAAAAAGGGTAACATTTTTTGCAGGTGTTAGAGCTGGGAATCATAGTTCACTCAATAGTGATAGGGATTTCACTTGGTACTTCAAACAATACATGCACAATTAAAGGATTAGTTGCTGCACTTTGCTTTCATCAAATGTTTGAAGGAATGGGACTTGGTGGTTGCATTCTCCAGGCAGGTTTTCATTTTTTTCGAATAAATAGTGTACCATATTGACAAAAAATATCGATCATTAATTAAATATAATTTCTTATAACGTCATATTATATATTAATATAACGCAGTAACTTTGTTCTTTTTTTTTCATCCAGGCTGAGTACAAGTTCTTGAAGAAGGCACTAATGGCGTTTTTCTTCGCAGTAACAACTCCATTTGGTATAGCGCTTGGTATGGCATTATCAACTACTTATGAGGAAAATAGCCCACGGGCGTTAATAACCGTTGGATTGCTGAATGCATCATCTGCTGGCCTTTTGATTTATATGGCTTTGGTTGATCTTCTTGCTGCTGATTTTATGGGTGATAAATTACAAGGCAGTGTCAAGCTACAAATTAAGTCATACATGGCTGTTCTTCTTGGGGCTGGTGGAATGTCAGTCATGGCAATTTGGGCCTAGTTTTGTTTTTCATATAAGTTTGTGAAATCCCTTCTTCATTGAATTGCAAAATTGTAATCGTGTATCCTTTTCAATTTAGTGATTAAATTTGAATTGCAAAGTATTTGCCTCACTTTATTGTTACTTAATTGTTTTCTCGGTATTTATGTGGAGTTTTTCATAGTCAAACTCAAAGGTTTGTAATGGATATCCATTTGTAATCTACTACGGTATATTAGTATTTCGCGTGAATAAATTTAATTATAGTACTCGTCTTTCAAAATATAATGGAGTACTTCTTTTGCTGACCATGCTTTGGAGTGCATTTGGAATGGTCAAGGAATTTTTAAATGGCGGTGTTGATACACTTCATTTCGTTGGTTCGATCTTTCAGTATTTGTCTTACCTAATTAGTCCAAGAAGGATACATCTTCGTTGCTTTCTGCTGATCACATTTTTGTTGTTTTTTACCGATTTTTTAGTTGATCTTTTCTAATACATGTGAGTTCAGATTTTTAATGTATCTAGTTGGTTTTGTGTTTCTTAAACTAATGTATAATGTTTTCGTTTCAAAATTATGATACATTATAATTTTCTCATGCACAATATATCGTGTTCAAATATTAGTTTTGATACATAACCTTAATTAGTATTGATACTTGATATCATATATCAACCTTTTCATCTACAAATTTCTGAAAAATCAATGTACTCGATAACTTGGTTGTTGATTCATTCATGTATATACTTGATAACTTAGTTGTAGTTCGTTGCTGATTCATTCATGTTGTATTAGTACAATTTATCGCAAGTTTGTTTCGAAAATTGTGAATTTTTTGGAATATAATCTGATACATACCTTCACTCTTGAACATTTTGATGCTTTACAACAAATTACATGTATAATGTATCATCTATAAAGTATAGTATTTCACAAACACAACAAGATACAAAAATAGTAATGTATCATCTAAATATTTGGTCATGATACAATAATTTAAATTAATATTACATGTATCACACAGTAATGTGTCAAATTCTAAGCAAACACTTTAGGTGAAAAATTTACTTATTTAATGTATCTAATTAATAGGAATATAGTACTTATCAATTTATACAAGACACATAAATACTAATGTATCACGATTGATATAGTCATCTCGAAAACACAAATCAAAAATCAAATTAACAACACATGAATATATGTAATTCCATACCTCTGATTGTCAGATTTATTTTACTATGAAATTAAAGCTCTGATCTATTTTATACATTGCAAATTCAAGCTCATATTTTTTCCATATTCCTGAATATCAGATCTTTTTTTGTTGAAGAAAATCCCTAATGGCAAAGGAGGGTAGATCAAACTCCCGCGACTTGAAAACACAAATATAGCAACAGATACTGAACCAACATGAACACATGTACAACAAAAAGTTCAATTAGATGGAGAACTCCTTGAGTGGAGCAAATTTGGTCAATATCTTGACTTCCTATGTAACATCTCACTATTCAAAAGAACTAGGAAGAGTTAAAAATTGGAAATAGTCATTTTTGGAAAGAATATTGAAATCTGGAAAAATTGTGAAGTATGTTAAGTTGAGTTTTGGTCAACTTGAAACGACCATAACTCCTAGCTCATGATGAGTTAGGTGTGTTTCTAGTTATCATAGGAAAGATCTTGAAATAATATTTCCAACACCGCTTAATTTGCGTGATTCCGAGTTTGTATGAGTGAGATATGCCAATTGGAAGTTGTGTTGTTCGATTAAGGAAAGTCCAATCCGGATTTTGGAAGGGTAGTTTGGTCTTCTCCATACCCAACTTAATTAATTCATTTTTGGCAATATTTTTTTGAAAGTCTAAACTATAAACACTGAGTAAGTGCTGAAAGAAGATACTTTATTAATGAATTTAAAAGAGTATTAAATAGAACTACAGAGAGAATAAGAAAACTCTGAAACAAACACTAATAACGTAATATAAATAAACAATGATTGCAGTATCTTAACTAAACTGAACTAACAGTAGCTAACAGGGCTGAGTCGTTCAGTGCCAATAAGCCCCATCAAGTTAGACGATGGGTCACTAAGCCTAACTTGAATAGATTTTGCTGGAAAGCAGGTTTAGGTAGTGCCTTGGTGAGAGTGTCAGCGATTTGATCGACACCATGGACATGAACTACCTGAACCTTTTTTATTTCTACATGCTGGCGAACAAAGTGAAAATCAATTGTAGCATGCTTCACACTGATATAAAAGAAAGGTTTTTGCTCAGGAATGTGGCTCCAAGATTGTCACAGTAAATGGTAGGCAACTGATGCACTGGAAAGCTCAGTGAGAAGATGGGTAACCCACAAGGTTTCTGAAAGGGCATTAGCCACTGCCCTATACTCAGATTCAGTAGAGAAGCGAGAGACAATGTTTTGCTTCTTCGAGGACCAACTAATCGGATTGGTACCAAGGAACATGATGTACCCAGATGTGGAAATTGTGTCATAGATATCCCCACCCCAATCTTTGTTGGAGTATACATGCAGATTGAAGTCCTCAATGGAGGTTACACGGAGGCCCATCTAGATAGTTCCACGCAAGTAACGGAGAACACATTTCACAACTTTTCAATGATGTTCTGATGGTGCTTTCATAAATTGGGATAACTTATTCACCGCATAGACGATGTTTGATCTAGTGAAAGACAAGTATTGAAGCCTGCCTAAGACCCGACGATAGCATGTTGCATCAGTCAGGTGAGTGACATCATACAATATAAGTAGCTCAGATGCACTCATTGGTGTGTGGACACTTTTACAATCGGTCATTAGCTCATCATTCAAAATATCGTTCACATAATTTGATTGGGTGAGAAATAAGCCGTCGAAACTGCGTATAACTTCAACACCAATAAAATAGTGAAGATTTCTGAAATCCTTCATAGAGAATTGAGAGGCAAGTGAAGCAATAACCTGATTGACACTGAAAGTGTTGCTGCCAGTGATAATAATATCATCGACATAGATAAGGACGAATATTGTGTCACCTAGACCTTGTCTGACGAGTAGCGAGGCATCTGATTTCGTCTTAATAAATCCTATGGATGAAAGGTAACCCGTGAGGGCATTGTACCACGCCCGAGGGGCTTGTTTCAATCCATAGATTGCCTTGCGCAGTTGACATATGCGAGTTGGTTTATCATCATTAAGGAACCCTAGAGGTTGTGCCATGTACACCTCCTCTTCCAGGTTCCCCTGGAGGAACGCATTGTTAACATCAAACTGACGGAGATGCCAATTATGGTGAAGTGCCCCAGAGAGGATAATCTGGACTGTGGTAGGCTTGACAACCGGGTTGAAGGTCGCATGGAAGTCAATACTTGACCTCTGAGTGAAGCCTTTTGCAACCAGTCGTGCTTTGTATCTATCAATAGACACATTTGCTTTCCTTTTTATCCTGAAAAGCCACTTGCAAGAGACAATATTTTTGGTTGGGTCAGGAGGAACAAGTTCTCATAACTGGTTTTTCATTAAAGCACCAAGTTTATGTTTCATTGCATCTCGCCACTTGGGATGTTTTTGAGCTTGTTTGGTGTGATGATAGGGTTCAATTTGTCCAGGTAATCAACAATTTGTTTGGGTTTAGTGATGTTGTTTTGGGATCGTGTGACAGCACGGGTAGGGGAAGACGGACAATGAGGCAGTGAAGGAGCAATATCTAACTCGGAGATAGGGCAGGCTGGTCGAGAGGCCATGGGTGTTGGTGGAATGATGTTTCTGCATTGATAAATAGGGAGGGGACACGGGTTACTATGTGTGTTCAGAGGTATGTGGGTTGGTGAACTTATAGGAAGGTATGTTGGTGTAGTGCGTTGGGCAGTACAGGGAGAAGATAGTTTCTAAAGAGTACGAATTGTAGAAGTTGAGGGAGATAAAAATTTACCTGGAGACGAAGACATTGCAGGAGGTGAAGTTGCTTTCGCCGCTGATTCACTTTCAGAGTAGGATTGAGATATTGAGTTGGCCTGTAACTCTGTTGGGGAAGAAGAAGGCATTGATCGGTAGTCTACAGGTGTGTGCGCGTTTATTTCTAAGGGATAGGGCAGACCAGTAACTACGGGAAGTGTGGGTGTGGTGTCTAAATGATTTAAGATTGTGGTATTTTCCTATTCTAGATGAGATGATTTAACGGCAATATTGGAGAATAAAGTTTTAAATGGAAAAACACTCTCAATAAATCGCACACCTCGGGATAAATAGACTTTTGCAGCAATTGGGTCAAAGCACTGGTGACAATGATGAGAAAGGGAAAATCCAAGGCAGGCACACGAGGTGGATTTCAATTCAAGTTTATTTTTAGAGTATGGTTTATGCCAAAGATAGCATAAACAACCAAAAATTCGTAAGGAGTTGTAATCAAGTGATTTTCCAAGTAATAATTGGAATGGAGAATGATTATCCAGTTGGGAGGTGGGCAGACGGTTGATAAGGTAGACAACATGATGACACGCGAAAGACCAAAATTGGGGTGGAAGGGATACATCATGTAAGAGTGTTCTAGCAGTTTCAAAAATATGGCGATGTCATCGTTCTGCAAGTGCAACTCGTTGAGGTGTATAAGGTGGGGTGGGGTGGTGAGGTGTTCAATGCCGTGAAGTGAGAGATGGGGTCAAGACTTTTATACTCTTCTTCGCCATCACTGTAGTGTGATAAAACTTTGGTGTCAAAATGTTTTTCCATCATAGGATGAAATTTTTCAAAGATCTCTTGACTTCACTTTTATGTTTTAATGTGTAGAGCCAAGTGTATTTTGTATATTGATCAACAAAAATACAATAGTACAACTTTTTGTCAAGAGATAAGACGAGTGATGGCCCCCCCATAAATCACTAAAAATAATTTGAAGCGGTTTAGAGCTACACAAAGATAATTGGGTAAAAGGATCCCGATGGGCTTTATTAGATAAGCAAGAATTACAACAAGAGAGTTTGTCTCACTCATGAAACGGTAGCGAGAATTTATTTAAAATAAACCTAAGAACCCTAGAGTGAGGATGACCAAGACGTTGATGCCAAGTAGTGAGAGGAGTGGATGTGGCAGTCATGTGAGCTTGGGGATATGAGACAAGCCACTCATACAGTCCATTGTTGGAGCGACCGTGCACCAGTGGTTTCCGCATTTTCAGATCCTTAACAACAAAGTCAAAAGGAAAAAAATCAATGGACTTCAAATTATCTTGACAAAATTTAGAAACAAAGAGAAGCTGGCGTTTAATGGACGGGACACATAAAGTATGTGTTAGCTTAAAAACAGTATTTGATGCATTTAATTGAGTAGAACCAGTGTGAGAGATGGGAATTTTGTTACCATCACCCATAGCGACATCCTCGTTACCGTGGTATGGTTGTAGGTTGTGTGGCTCCGCTGTGATGTGATGGGTGGCGCCTGAGTCAACTATCCAAGGGTTGGTGGTGGCAGTAAATCCAGCAGCATAGTTGGCTTTGGCTTCAAAGTGATTGTGAAACTTTGAGCGATAGACATTAACTCTGTAGCCAACTCTATTACATAGTTGACATCGAATAACAAAGTTTGGATTTGAGTTGGACTCCCACTGTGATGGGGCATTTAGACGTGAATTGTCTGCGAGTGTTTCGATTATTGGTGTCAGATTTAGCGCCAGTGGCAGTTATAGGCTAGACAGTTTCTTAACAACCTCGTGACGAAGAAAGAGTTCATGGTCCAACAATTTTTCAAACAATTCCTCATAGAAGACAGCCGTATCACGTGCACGTATGGCATCAGAGATTTCTCAAAACTCAAGGCCTAGACCACTAAGGATTTTGACAATGAATTTAGGGTTGAATACAAGAGAACCATCAGTGGCTAACTTATCCGTAAGAGACCGAATAGTATGAAGATATTCGGTGATGGAGCGAGAGTCCTTGGTGAGACGGACAAGTTGAACACGCAAACTAAAGACACGGGTTGGGGATCTGTTTGCCTAAGTTGTATGCAAAGCATTCCAAGCTGATTTAGACGAGTTGGTGACAATAACTGTAGAGGTAATAATGGGTTCGACAGAAGCCATAAGGAAATTCTGGATGAGCTGGTCCTGATGGAACCAAGTTAAGAAGGCAGGATTGGAAGATGTGTTTGTGCCAATGGCGATTGTGCGAGTGGGAGCTGAGTGGTCCCATTGAGATGACCAAATAGGTTGTAGCTATACAAAGGCATGGAGAATTGCGCTTTCCATGTGATGAAGTTGTGGCCACTACTGAGTTTGATAGGTAATTGGGATATATGATTAAATTGAATAATGATGTTGGTAGCCGCTGTGTTGTCAACATTAACAACTCTGGGATTGTTGGTATCGTTATGATTGGTCATTGTTGCTGATCTTTCTTATCTGCGTGAGAGACGCACAGAAGAAAAAATATTGATTCTTCTCGTTAGAGTTTATAGAGCTCTTATACTAAAGTCGTCAATATGGGCTAGGCTCGTTGGGCCGGCCTGTCCTAACCCATAATTTGATAGGGCTGGGCTACAATTTTTGGAGCCCATTTAAGAAAAGAGCTTTTTAGCCCGGCCTGAATAAGTTTGCCGATTTGTGGGGCTTGAGAAATATGGATAGGGGGCGGCACATGAGACAAATAAAAATTAAATAGATTATTAAAAATAATAAGAGGTCTAAACTCAAAATATTTTTAAAGTTTGAAATATTACAATTTAAATATAAATTATGTTTATAAAATATGTACTACATAAAATAAAAATTCTCTAAAATTTCTAGGGAATCACTACATAGGATGTAGCCTTTGGAATATTGTGTTTTATTATGATCATTAGAAAATAATTAGGTTAATATTTCTAGTTAGTTATTTATGATTTTACTTGAAATCAAACTTAATAAATATTATAAAGATAATTTTATTTGTGGATTTAATTAACAAGTAGTAACACTGACACCATGTAATATTGTCTTGTCGATATTTATGATAATATTTTTACATTATAATTTAATTTAAAAAATTAAATAAAAAAATACTTTTAAGAAAAGAGGCTGGCACGGAAAAGCTCGTAGCCCACGTACTTGTGGGCTGGGCCGGCCATTTTCTGGCCCACACCATAAATAGGCTAGCCTGGCCTAACTCGTAAAATTTTAAAGCCTGTGTGGGTTAGCCCGGATGGGATGGGCATATTCACAGCTCTATCTGATACCATATAAACATTGAGTAAGTGTTGAAAGAAGATACTTTATTAATGAACTTAAAAGAGTATTAAATGGAACTACATAGAGAATAAGAAGACTCCTAAACAAACACTAACAATGTAATATAAATAAACAATGATTGCTGCAGTATCCTAACTAAACTGAACTAACAGTAGCTAACGGGGCTGAGTCGTTCAGTGCCAATGATAGGATTCAGTTTACGCTTTTGAAAAATAGAGTTAGGGTTTTTGGAGAAAGAATGCAAGAGGAGAAGAATGGAGAAAAGAGCCAAGATAACCGTTCGTAAGGATTTAGCTTGTGGATTTCGTCAAGGGGTGATCCCTACAAGGTATGTAAGATCACATAGCATTGGGTTGATTCACCCACGCGCCAATCATGATTCAATTCAATAAATTTATATCAATTTGAAAGTAAATCATATGAGTTCTTAGAGCGTCAGGGACGTCAGTTCTTCCCATTTCTTCCCCAACCTTCCGTACTTGTTCCTTAGCAATGTTCCTATGTTTTCTAGTTGATTCCAACACTCTTAGGTACATCTAAACATCATGAAATCATCCATAAACATGAGATCATGAACCTTGAATCCATAATTCAATTCAAGGAAAGTTAATAGTCAAGTCTAGAAGTTAAGAAACAAGTCAAGAGAAATTTATAAAGTATTCAAAAGTCTTTCACAAACGTTTTAACTTTGTTTTAAGACTTAAGTTTTAAGTTAAGCAAAGAGTAAAGAGTTGAGTTCATTTCTTCAAAGAGTATACGGGAACTAAGTATTCCCAAGAATTTAAAATGTATTCACATTTGAACAAGAAAGGGAAACACCGATTTTCGAGAGAGCTTTTAAGCTAATGTTTTGAGTAATTATCTCAAACCAAAGAAAGAAGTTTTGTTTTAAAACATATGAGATAAGTATTTTTTTGGGAGTAGTATTGAGCACCGATATGGAGATGCGAGTTCATATTAACTCAAGTCTCCATAAACCATGTAGCTATCATGGGTAGTAAATGATCATACTCTTTAGATGACTTCCTAAATGCTTTTTACCATAGACTAGTGAATCCACTTAGTTAAGGCATTTTATATGACGGCAAAGTATAGGACAATTCTGGTAGCGTGGGCAAGACACTGTATCACCACTTAGGCTTATAGTGGTGGTTGTTGGTTAGAGAAACTCCCACAGAAACTATATTACTTTATTACATGAGTAAAGTTGAGTTTGTTTTATTGCATTTCTTTAACGAGCTGAGTTGTTTTCTACTGTTTTAAAAGCTTTCTATATATTGCATGTGTTTTATTGCTTTTATATTGAGTTAAGTTGAGTAAAGCCAAGGTAAGTGTTCCTTTCAGATTCTTTCCAAGCCTATGTTATGTTTAGCATTCCAACTCGCATACTCGTACATTCAATGTACTGATGCCAGTTGGCCTGCATCGTCTTATGATGCAGACGCAGTTACCAAGAATCAGCATCCAGCGCTCGTTGATCAGGTTGAGCACTCAAAGTCAGTTGGTGAGCCTCATTGCTTTATAGAGGGTCCTTTTCATAATTGTTTAGCTTTTCAGTTGTTAGGATGATCGGGGGTCCTGTCCCGACATCCCTCTTTGTTTTAGAGGCTTCATAGACAGTTAGCAGTCAATTGTCTTTATATTATTATTTCATATGTTAAGACTTGAGTTGTCATTTTGGCCAAGTTGAATGTTTGACTTTTGAACGTTCTAAGTATTTTATTAAACAATTGACTAGAGATGCATTGAATCCTTGTATTTATGCTTTTAAGTCTTCCGCTGAGTAAGTAAGCCAGACCAAGGATTCGCGTGGGACCAAAAATAGTTCTCGAGTGCCAGCCACGTCCGGAGTGTAGGGTCGGGGGGTGACATCCTAATTCTCTGTTGATTTCTATTTCTTGAGTTTCCATTCCGAGCCTTCAGAGTTAGCCACTTGAATTTCGTCTACCATCTTTGGAAGATGGCCCATCACCATTCTTTGTTTTGATTTTGCTTCAGCTATTTTCTTGTTGGTTCTGTTGGCAACCTTGGCTAATGCAGCTCGGCGTGATTGCAAGAGAATTGAGAGAAGAAAAATTGAATTTGGATTTGATTGAATATGTTAAGATTTGGGAGATTGAAATCAACTAGATTAGCGGCGATTAGGGGAACTCACATTCAATTTTATATTCTCTTTCATTTAAAAGTGTAACTCAATTTGTTTTAATGTATCGGAGTTAATGTATCCGGCTTCTTTGCTATGTATCCGAATAACACTGATTTTGAGAGATTTTTATAAATTGAAAAAGAGTATGGATAAAATGTAATTTAGGTCCTTACACTATGAGATTTGTATAAGTCATTCTAAAATTTTATAATGTATTCACGGTCAAAGTAAAAAAGTTTGACTTTCAAAATCCAAATGGTACCGCACATAATGATAGGATATTGTTTGTTGAATAGATGGAGTCACTCTCCAATTTATTATATACTCTATGTTTCACTTATATATTGTGTAAATGGTTTCATATTTACTGATCTATAGAGTCTCTCCACATATATATATATACTCTTTGTTAGTTGTTTAGTTTTATTTTGTATGTAGAGATTTCAGTTGCAATTACATTAAGCCGAAGATTTTACAAAGTTGTGATGGATTACTAAATATGTGATGTTAATTGTTAAGACAAACCTTTTCCCTTTACTTAATAATTTGAGGAAAAATATTTAGTTGGAAAAGTTCACTCACTGGATACACTTATATAAGATGATGTATTTTACAGAAGTTTTTGCAACTCGCGATAGGTCATGAATTTTTAAAAGATAGCAAAATTAGATAAAAGGAGGGAAGGGGGGTGTACGTTTACACACTTATTGCTCAAAACAAAATATGAAGACAAATTTAAGCCCAAATTGCCATGACAGACATTCCACCAGCCCCAAGAAGAACAGCCATGTAAGACTTAATTTGTAGCTTGACACTGCCTTGTAATTTGTCACCCATAAAATCAGCAGCAAGAAGATCAACCAAAGCCATATAAATCAAAAGGCCAGCAGATGATGCATTCAGCAATCCAACAGTTATTAACGCCCGTGGACTATTTTCCTCATAAGTAGTTGACAATGCTATCCCAAGTGCTATGCCAAATGGAGTTGTTACTGCGAAGAAAAACGCCATTATCGCCTTCTTCAAAAACTTGTACTCAGCCTGGATTAGAACAAGAGTTGAATTAGTGAATGTAATAAGATACTACTAATATATTTACGAATGGTTGATATTTGTTAATGATAAAGGTATACATACTACTTTAATAGTAAAAAAATTATCCTTTCCATTTAAATTTCTTCACAATAGCTACTTGCCAGTAGGATGCAACCACAAGGCCCATTCCTTCAAACATTTGATGAAAGCAAAGTGCAGCTACGAGTCCTTTAATTGTGCATGTAGTGCTTGATGCACATAGAGATAGCCCTATAACTATTGAGTGAACGATAATTCCCAGCTCTAACACCTGCAATAACGTTTTTGTAGTTCAAATTAAATAAACGAATAGTTCTAATATTCTTCATTCTTAAAAAAATGTTGACATAAATAAGGCAAAGTGTTTATCGATCTATAACAAAACAATGATCATTATTTCTAAAAAAGTTAAACTATTTGTAAACACAGTAATTCTTTTTGAGCAAACGAAAAAGATCAAGTGTACGTGTTAAATAATAGAACAAAAGAAGGAAACTCACCATGGCAATTACTCTGTATCTTAGTAGTTTTTTGCCGTCTTTAGTCAAAAGGGATCCATGATGATGATGGGAATGAACATGATTTCCAGCCACAGCCATTTCTTGATCACCCTCTGGATTAACCACACCACCATTATGTTTTTTGCTATACAAACTAGTAGCTATAGAGTCAATAGCCATTGTTACTATAGCGGACAAATCCAGTAAAGGGGAATTTGTGCCACGGGTGCTCTTTAAGGCAACTCGACGATAACATGTCAAATGAGTCCGGTAGCACGTGCATAAATCCCGTAGCCAAGATAATTCCAGCAGCAAATGCCTTGACGATCACGAAAAGGCTTCGTTCCGGGCTTAGGGCCGGGATAGAACGCGTGGCCAATGGAAGACATACTCCAATCATGCTAGTGATTAATATGGAGACTATGGCTATGATTTTTAAGGGTAACGCTTTGGATTTGTTGACACATGAATTGTCTTCTTCTGCTCCACAATCTTCTACTACTGATAAAACTCGAGGGGCCAAAATTGAGATGAGAATGAAGAAGATGGCGATGTACTTGATATTATAATTAGCCATTGTGCAATTGTAATGATTTTTTTAGTATAAGAATATGTTTTTGTTGTTTGTTTGTGGTTATGACTTATGAGTTATGTTATCTGCGAGCTACTATAGCTATTTATATATACTTTGAGTTTTGCTATTCCGTGTGCTAGCTAGGATTTAAAATATATTAAATTCATTATCCAAACGTAACATAGGGTTAGCAAAACAATGATTGGTGGCTATTTCATTTTTAAAAAAATAATTAAAGTTGGATAACACATTGAAGCCTAATACTATTTCACCAAAGTTAGCATGAAAATGGCTGGAATCAATAAATATAAATAATATTATTAGAATAGGGAGATAGAAGTAAACGGTATGGTATTATATCATCGCAAAGGCATGAATTAGTGGGAAGGGGACTAAATGTTTAATATAAACATATATACATGTGGACTTTGTACTTACAAATACGGAAAATGCATATCCAAAAATGGCAAAGGATGTGTTTTCAACGAGTGCTGAATAAGAAAGCCACGTGTTTGATGTTGACTTGGTAGTTTCCTATCCTACATGGATTTTACAAAATACGACCGTTTTATGACTTAATATTCGGAAAAATTAATTTAAATAGTCGTTCTTCTATAGGTATTATAGCTACAGTTTAAGAAAATCTTAATTCGTGGCTATAGTTTTCCCAAGTCTTACTATTTTCATGATAAATTCAGAATTTGTATAATTTGATTACTGATTGTATAAATTCAAAATTTTGTATATGCTTACCCTAGCTATTTCTATACAATTTATGAAAAAATCATAATAAATTTCCTTATTTATGTATTGGCAAACAAAATATACAAACGGAGTTCTGAAATAATTTTAAATATATAAATACAAAATTTGTCTATACTTACCATATTTGTTTATTCACAAGCAAAATATACAAACGGACATAAATATACAAACTGCATCCTCTATAGCAAACAAAACAATAACTATGAAGCACAATTATCGAAATTATAGTTATAGATCCTTATTATGCCTCTTATGTTATTTCTGAAATTTTCTCAATTAATTAAAAATAGTTGAGGAATGTCTAATCCATATGTCTAATCCATATATAATGTGAATAATCATATATAATCAATGTAATATGAATTTATATTGAAAAAGAAATAATAAGACGAGAACTTTTATGTATTGATATTAATATTTCAATAACGAACAAAACAGGTTGTTACATTCTTCTTGGAGACTCATCGGACAAGAAGCTGAAGAATCATTTTGTTAAAAAGAAGAATGAAAATGGTTAAAAAGATTTTGTGCCTTTCAGACAATACAAAGTATATAAAAATAACGACACGAGATTTTCTAAATTTTTACTTTCGTTATTCCATATTTAAAATAATAATAGTTTTCCGTTTTCACTTTTACTTCCATGTAAATAGGAGCTTTGTTATTTAAGATAGCTAATAATTAGGATATAGTTGGATAGTTTATGACCTTTTCTACTTTTACTTCCGTGTAAATACTAATTTGTTATTTAAGATACCTAACAATTAGGATAGTTGGGTAGTTTCTAATTATATGTTTTTTTGCTTTATAGACTAATAAAAATACAAACATTCACATCAATTTTTTCTCTTCTTATATTTTTTCCATCTTTCATATTCTTACTAAAAATATTAATTACCTCTATATTTGCAGAATGATGAATTGTAATTTCAATCACATCGTCATTTTCTTCGTTCTCGTCTCAATTTTGGTCACTCAAGTTTCTTCAGTAGTAGAAGATTGTGGAGCAGAAGAGGACAACTCATGTGTCGACAAATCCAAAGCGTTACCCTTAAAAATCATAGCCATAATTTCCATTCTTATAACCAGTATAATTGGTGTATGGCTTCCATTGGTCACGCGTTCTATCCCGGCCCTAAGCCCGGATAGAAGCCTTTTCGTGATTGTCAAGGCATTCGCTTCTGGAATTATATTAGGTACGGGGTTTATGCACGTGCTACCGGACTCATTTGACATGTTGTCGTCCAGTTGCCTTAAGGAGAAACCGTGGCACAAATTCCCCTTCACTGGATTTGTGGCTATGTTGTCCGCTATAGTAACAATGGCTATTGACTCTATATCAACTAGTTTGTATAGCAAAAAACATAAAGGTGGTGTGGTTAATCCAGAAATTGGTCAGCCTCAAGGTGGTGTTGATCTGGAAATGGGTGCAAAACTACTAAGATACAGAGTGATTGCTATGGTGAGTTTTATTTATATTCTATTAATTTGGTCATTCATTTTGGGGGATTATGAATCGAACCCTCATCAATAAGGTGAAAGTTCATATTGTCAACACTAAGATTTCCCAAGCATATTCATTATTATATTTTTGCAGGTGTTAGAGATGGGAATCATAGTTCACTCAATAGTAATAGGGATTTCACTTGGAGCTTCAAACAATACATGTACAATTAAAGGATTAGTTGCTGCACTATGCTTTCATCAAATGTTTGAAGGAATGGGACTTGGTGGTTGCATTCTCCAAGTAAGTTTTCATTTTACAAACAGATTTCGTAATATTATATTGCTGGTATGTATATAATACATAGTTTACATTCACTAATTTTATTCTATTTTTAAAAAAATTCAGGCTGAGTACAAGTTGTGGGAGAAAGCAATGATGGCATTTTTCTTTTCAGTAACAACCCCATTTGGCATAGCAATTGGAATTGCACTATCAAATACTTATCAAGAAAATAGTCCTCGTGCTTTAATAATTGTGGGCTTGTTGAATGCCTCATCTGCTGGCCTTTTGATTTATATGGCTTTGGTTGATCTTCTTGCTGCTGATTTTATGGGTGATAAATTACAAGGCAGTGTCAAGCTACAAATCAAGTCATACATGGCTGTTCTTTTAGGTGCCGGTGGAATGTCTCTCATGGCCAAATGGGCCTAGTTTTGTTTTCACAAATTTTGTGAAATCCCTCCTTCCTTGAATTGCAAAATTGCATACTACTAAAAAGCAAAGGATTGCGTCATTTTTAAACAACGTCGCTTGGACTCGGTCGCTCTTCCATCGTGGCTTTTCAATTTGCAATGAACTGAATCGCTCTGAAATGTCGGATGAAATTCTTTTTTTTTTTTAAAAAAAGAAAGTATGTGGTGTGAATATGTATTGAGATGGATTGTTAGGTTACCTGTTGATCAAGATGCTACTGGGGACTAACGTGGGTACATAAACGAGGACAGATCACATGATTTTATACTAGTTAATTTTGAGTTGTCGAGTGACGATTGATCCATTTCTTAAAGGACGCAGGGCCTACCACTAAAGTGCTGGTCACGACCCCTTGTAGGATTGTGCAAAATGAAAAGTGCCCAAGCTTATTTTGAAAAAATATAAAAGTTACAGTTATATATAGTGAAATTAGAGATTTTGTACCTGACATATACATAAAATGAATTTTTATTTAATATGTACATAAACAAGGCCATTATAAATTAAAAGAAATACTTTACATTATGTTTCAACTGATCTATAAATTTAATTTTATATTCTTATACATGTGTTATTAAATTTATTTATACTAGGCATACAAAGACTACTTCATGATGGAGATAAACTGTCAATATCTTTTTTTTTGGTTAAAAATTGTCAATATCGAAGACAAATAAGTTTTATTTGTATAATATAATATCTAAAAGGTAAAATAAATATGATAAATTAATTATATGAAAAAATAGTTAAGTCAATTTGACTATTTTTCAAAGTTAAATTAGATTACATTAATAATTCGATTAGATATTCAAAAATTATACGAAAAGTACTATAAATTTAAAAAATTTGCATATCAATATTGATGAAATTACAATACATCGATATTTTTATCGTTTGACTCTCAAAAAGGAAATTATGACAATTAAAAGCGGACGGAGGGAGTATAAGTTATGTCGATTCCTGCATCAACAAACGTCTAACTTTGACTATGACAAGCTCTAAATAGACGCATTGTAATTAATACCAAAAAAGTAAAGATGTATTTTACATAACAAAATATGTTGCAAACTCACAATAAGTTCTGAAAATGATACCAAATTACAATTTCAAACTTAGATTAAAGGAGGGACGGACAAAAAAAAAACGCCTGAGGGTTGGGGGGAGGGTGTGTTTACACACTTATTGCTCAAAACAAAATATGAAGACAAATTTAGGCCCAAATGGCCATGACAGACATTCCACCAGCACCAACAAGAACAGCCATGTATGACTTGATTTGTAGCTTGACACTGCCTTGTAATTTGTCACCCATAAAATCAGCAGCAAGAAGATCAACCAAAGCCATGTAAATCAAAAGGCCAGCAGATGATGCATTCAGCAATCCAACAATTATTAACGCCCGTGGACTGTTTTCCTCATAAGTAGTTGACAATGCTATACCAAGTGCTATACCAAATGGTGTTGTTACTGCGAAGAAAAACGCCATTATTGCCTTCTTCATAAACTTGTACTCAGCCTGTATTAGAACAATAGTTGAATTAGTGAATGTAGTAATAAGAAAATATATTTATGAATAGTCTACTAATAAAATGAACACTTGCCTGGAGGATGCAACCACCAAGGCCCATTCCTTCAAACATTTGATGAAAGCAAAGTGCAGCTACGAGTCCTTTAATTGTACATGTATTGCTTGACGCACCTAGAGATAGCCCTATCACTATTGAGTGAACAATAATTCCAAGCTCCAACACCTGCAAAAACGTACGTTTTTGTATACTTTAAAGTTAATAGTCTAGTAAAACTGGATATATAACTTTTCAATAATCTACCGAATATATACTTCTAACAGTCTTCATTCATAAAAAAAAAATTGACATATATAAAATGTTTCAAGTATAACGTATTACTCAATTGTGAGGCTGTTAATCAATCTGTACAAAAACAACGGTCATTATTTGTAAAATGAATATTTAAATTGTAATTATTTATTAATATAGAAAAGTTGTACCTAATTCTTTTTTAACAGACTAAAAAGGTAAAGTGTACGTGTTAGATATATAATAGAACAGAGAAGAAAACTCACCATGGCAATTACTCTGTATCTTAGTAGTTTTTTGCCGTCTTTAGTCGAAAGGGATCCATGATGATGATGGGAATGAACATGATTTCCAGCCACAGCCATTTCTTGATCACCTTCTGGATTAACCACACCACCATTATGTTTTTTGCTGTATAAACTAGTAGCTATAGAGTCAATAGCCATTGTTACTATAGCGGACAACATAGCCACAAATCCAGTAAAGGGGAATTTGTGCCACGGGTGCTCTTTAAGGCAACTCGACGACAACATGTCAAATGAGTCCGGTAGCACGTGCATAAACCCCGTTGCAAGGATAATTCCGGCAGCAAATGCCTTGACTATCACAAAAAGGCTTCGTTCCGGGCTCAGGGCCGGGATAGAACGCGTGACTAGTGGAAGACATACACCGATCATGCTAGTGATTAATATGGAAACTATGGCTATGATTTTTAAGGGTAACGCTTTGGATTTGTTGACACATGAATTGTCTTCTTCTGCTCCACAATCTTCGACTACTGATAAAACTCGAGGGACCAAAATTGAGATGAGAATGAAGAAGATGGCGATGTGCTTGAAATTATAATTTGTCATTGTGCTAGCTATAATGGATATTGAGTGAATATGTTTGTTTGTTTGTGTTTATGAATTATGATATCTTGCGAGCTACTACTATTTATATATACTTAAACTTTTGCTAATCCGTGTGCTAGCTATTATTTCAAATATATTAAATTCCGTATCCAAGCGTAACTTAGGGTAAGCTACACAATAATTGATGGCAATGTCATTTTTAAAAAAATAATTAAAGTTGGATAACACATTGAAGCCGAATACTATTTCACCAAAGCTAGCATGAAAATGGCTGGAATAAGTGAAAATAAATACTCCCTCCGTCCACTTTTATTAGTCATGTTACGCTTTTCGAAAGTCAAATTGACTAATTTTCAAAGTTAAATTAGATTATATTAATTCGATATTTTAAACAAATAATTTAGAAATTCAAAATTTATACGAAAAGTATTATAAATTGTAATTTTTTGCATATCAATATGATGAAAAAATACATCTTAAAATGTTAGTCAAAGTTTTTATAGTTTAACTTAAGAAGGGAAATTATGATAATTAAAAGTGGACAAAGGTAGTAATACGTAGTAAAAAAAAAATTTAGAATAGAAGTAAACGCTATAGTATATATTATATCATAGCAAAGGCATGAAGTGGGCCTAAATGTTTAATAAACATATATATATACATGTGGATTTTGTACTTACAAATACGGAAAATATGTATCCAAAATGGCAAAGGGTGTGTTTTAAACGAGTGCTGAATAAGGAAGGCATGTGTTTGATGTTGACTAGGTAGTTTCCTATCCTACCTGGATTTTACAAAATATGATCATTTTATGACTTAATATTGAAAGAATTAATTTAAATAGTTGTTCATAAGGGTACTTGCTCATCAAACAGCTTAAATTAAAAATAGTTGGCGGATTTATGAGTATGTATAATTGTATATGATCAATATATAATTCTAAATTGGCGGTTGTATGTGTATAATTATATATGATCAAGGTATAATCTATGTATATCGACTTAAAAAAAATAAACAGTAAATCAGATTGGACTATTCGTATAAAGATCTCATTACATGTGATTATCTTGATTTTATGGTCTTACGAATTACGTGTTGTGCATAAAATCCTCAAACAATAGCTTGATTGAATTTATATTACTATCACAAACAAATTTAACAATATATGAAGAACCGTAATCGTAAATATAAATTGATAATTTAAGTTCGAACACAAATAAGTTAATTAAACTTGACTAGATGCTTGAAGTTATAGAGAAATAATACTTTTAACGATTTTGTGTTCTTCAGACCTATCTCTTACTTCTTTTCTACCTTTCATATATAGTAATAAGTTAGGAACATGGCGTAGAATAAGAGTTATAACTAGTTCGATTGAATCCAACAGCTTCCCTCCAAATCATATATTTGTCTTAAGAAATGTAATAAATATGTATAAACTACTAATTTTGAACCAAATAACGTAAACAGATTAAAATACTGAACTCATAAAACTTCAAATTATGGCACCACCCAATCTACTTAGGAAGGACTTTCTTATATATATATATATATATATAGTTATAGAAGAGAGAAATTGAGTGGCGCAACAGTTAAATTTTAGCTTAGCAAACTTCTTAATAACATTGACTAAGGATTAATTATTGATGTTGTCCTCATCCATAAACTATATATTAGGATGAATTAACTATGAGATCAAGCCCATTTGGCCATTAGAGACATGCCACCAGCACCTAAAAGTACAGCAATAAAAGCCTTGATTTGTAACTTGATGCTACCTTGTAATTTGTCACCCATAAAATCAGCAGCAAGAAGATCCACCAAAGCCATATAAATCAAAAGGCCAGCAGATGAGGCATTCAATAATCCCACAGTTATTAAAGCACGAGGGCTATTTTCTTGATAAGTATTTGATAGTGCAATTCCAAGTGCTATACCAAATGGAGTTGTTACTGAAAAGAAAAATGCCATTGCTGCCTTTTTCAACATTTTGTACTCTGCCTATATATTGGGAAAAAATAAAATATCAAGACTCTTTCATGGACCTTATAACAAACTTTACTTTATTTCACTAAAGTCATTTAATCATTCAATTTTATGTTAACATCAACTATTGTCCTTATTATCCAACTTCATTCAATTATTGATCCTATTTTTTGGTAACGTGATTTAATTGGTTACTACTCTACTACCATTTTTTTTTTGTCTTTATAATTAATATCTCTTTCAATTTATTAAGAAAATTACCTGAAGAATGCAGCCACCAAGTCCCATTCCTTCAAACATTTGATGAAAGCAAAGTGCAGCAACAAGTCCTTTAATTGTGCATGTATTGTTTGAAGATCCAAGTGAAATCCCTATTACTATTGAGTGAACTATAATACCAAGCTCTAACACCTGCCAATAAATAAATAAGAATTCCATGATGTACCTATCAGTTCGATTTAATCGATTGTTGTTATAATTTTCCGGGTTACAATATTAATTTGCAATAAAGAGTTATATGTTATTATAGGCCAACTTAACTTGATGATCGAAAAAATAATACAGGGATACCGAATCTGGGTATAGGGATTAATAATTTATGATTGCGAAATTATACGAATACTAATGGGATAAATTTGTAAATAAATAAAAGGACCCTGTGTATATTCAACATTTGCAGCTCCTCCTCTCTAAGTAAATAATGTATGTAGTAAATAAGTAGGCATCAATCTATTTTTATTTTATTTTTAAAAAAAAAAGTATCATAGATAAATGATCAAAATGATTTTTTAGTAAAAAAAATAAATTGAAAACTATTGTCCTAATTTATGTGGGATCGTTGGTTTCGATACTCAAACAATTTAATTTAATTTGACCGTGAATTCGTGCATGAAATATTTAAGCTTTTTAAAATAAAATATTATATATTTAAAAACTACGTAAAAGAATATTATAAATCACAATAATTAATGATTCAAAATATTTATAAAAATATGAAAAGACTAGTATCAGAAAACTTGTTTGAATTAGCATTTTAGGCAACATAAGCACATGAACCACCATTTCAAAAATAGGTTTTTAGCTAATTTAGTAATGTTTGGAGCAACAACGTAACCTAGCTAAAATTCGGTAAAAATGTCATTATTATTTGTTGTTGACAGGAAAAAGACATGCATGTGCACTCTGGCTAGAAATTTTGGATCTATCTATGAATGGTATATATAGCAGTCAACAAGAATCCATTCTAAAAATTATTATGAACTATTTATGTTATGCACTCTCCATGTGCAAACACTTTCATATACTACTAATAATTCCATCAATACATTAATAATTCAGACGATGTCACATAAATTAAGTAGAAATAAGTGATCGATAGACTAACCATGGCAATGACTCGATAACGAAGTAGTTTTGTTCCGTCTTTCGAAAGGGAACCATGGTGCTGAGAATGGAAATGCACATTATTATTCACCATGCCCAATTCTTGATCACCAGTACCATTAATAATATTATGTACTCCATTTTGTACTTGTTCTGGATTAATTACACGAGCATTATTGTGCTTTTTGCTGTACAAACTAGTAGCCATAGAGTCGATAGCCAACGTAACTATAGCTGATAACATAGCAACAAATCCAGTAAAAGGAAACTTATGCCAAGGATTTTCCTTCAGACAATTAGACAACAACATTTCAAATGAATCTGGTAACACGTGCATGAAACCGGTTCCTAGTATAATTCCAGCAGCAAATGCCTTAACGATAACAAAAACGTTACGGTCAGGGCTTAACGCTGAAATTGAACGTGTAACGAGAGGTAAACATACTCCGATCATGCTAATGATTAATATCGAAAGTATAGCTATCATTTTTAAGGTTAATGCTTTGGATTTGTTGTTGCATGTGTTATGTGTTTGTGATTCACATGATGAGTAGTCACCTTGTGAGAGAATTTGAGGGGTGAAAATGGAAATGAGGATGAAGAAGATAATCTTGGAATTAGAACAAGCCATTGATGTATTTTTAATTTCTTCTTGGTTTTGGTGAATATTTATTTTTGCTTTGGTTTGAGGTGTGTGAGTTGTGATATCTGGGAGATACTATTATATAGGCATAGAATTAATTTGGTGATATATCAATCGATCATGTGCATGGATAAAAATAATATAGTAAGGTATTAAATGCTAAGCTGACATGTTGGTGTGACAGTTTTATTTTACTTGTTTTAGATTTTATTGAATTTTATCAGATTTCTTGATTATCAATTCAAAATTGATTAAATGGCAGGCCAAATTGTTGATTTAATTCCTCATATAGTATATATATTGTAAGGTTGTTAAGTGCCTATTTTATTGCAAAAACAGGTAAATGTCAAATCTCGAGAACTACAAAATGAAAGTAAATGCAACAGTATCAAAAGTTTTAATTGCATGGTAGCATGAAACTTTCATACCCTTGTGTTGGTGGGGGATGGGGAGGAGAGATAGAAAATTAAGGAGAGAAGTATTGAAAACAACCATTAACTCGATGTAAATTGTTAGTTTCATTCTCAAACTATTGACATCCTTAAAGACATCCTTTTTACATGAGTGAAATACCCTAATTTCTCACCAAGTTTATGATGTTTTCGATACTTCTCTCGGCTTGGTGTAAACTTGGTGTTTTCGACACTTCTCTCGGCTTTGTGTTAACAGTTTCATGCTCCTACCAGAGTTTGACATCACTTACTATGTCATGTTGTAGATCGAAGGTGTACCTAAATTTAGTTAGTCAAGTAGAGGATTATTTTTAAGAATGTCAATAGTTGGTTGACAAATTAAAACTAATAATTTACGAGTAGTTTTTTCAATACTTTCTCTCAAAATTAAAACATGTTTGTAGGAAGAAATAGAAGTTAATGCACATAAATATAGGTGCATGAATCTGACACACAAATTTTTGAAGACATGATCTCTTTTATCAACTTATATGCAATTGTATAGAAGAAAAGTATCCTACAAAAATCTCATGTGTTCCAGTTACAAGTATTATGTGTCATTTTTTACTGATTTCAGGTGTATTGAATCATATACTAACTAAAATAATATTATTGGAATTGAATAAAAGTGCAATACATATGCCAAGATCCAACAAGAACGATGCCTCGGGAAATGGGATCTGATTTCAAACAATTATCTGTAGCCAATTTAACCAGCTCTGTATTTCCATAAAGACTGTAAGCAACAATATGGGCATCCCAGAGAGAAGCATCTGGACAAACGACATGCTTGTAAGGCCCTAGAAAACAGTACCATCATGCAGCTAAACTGCTTTAGTGTAGGCTTAATAACAAACCCCTCCGTTGCGCGGAAATACTTGCATGATCACCTTCTTCAACTAATCCTTAATGGCCTGCAATTCACAGTGGAGAACGAAAACATGTATTTCCAGCATATCCTTAAATAGTTGCAGAGATATCATACCGTTCCCATGGATACCATGACAATGATCGTCCAGCCTCTTGCATGTTTTTTCATAGATGTCGATGAGGAAGTACAAATAAAGACAGCCAGATGAAGAACAACCTCAAACACATGCCCATGAGTCACCTCGATCACTCTTCTTGCAATGCGCCTAAATGGCACGTGCTGGTAAGATGATCATCCTAGGTCCTCGGATTGGTGCAAATGCATCATGGCCATTCGTCACTATCCTATACTTCAATAGCCTCTCTTGCAAGGCCATTTTGAGCATTACTTGTGGTCACTCTGTTCCACAAAACTACATCCTTAACAGGATCTCTCATGAGTGCAATCGCTAAAACCCAAGTTAGAATACGTATCAACCATGGCATTCCACCAAAGTAATGTCTTCCGGAATCAACATCTCCTCAAGTATATAAATCAATGAAAAGAACAGCACAGAGGAATTTTATGGTTCGAGCAATACTAGAGGCATAAAAGCTCACTACAGCAGCAGGTCAGGTTGAATGTCCTTTAACGTCATCTCCTGAAAGTACTTAAGGGCTTTATCTGGCATATCAAAGAGTTCCATGATATTAAATCCTTACAACCATAGCATCAGATACCATTTCTGCAAGTCAAAATTGGCAACATATTTATCAAGGCATTGATAAAAAGACATCAAGTTCCAATCATGCTTCATAACATAAAAGTGAATTTACATCCTTGCATGTATAACCAAGCTATGTACAGACAAGAACCACTGTTGCAACAGTTCCTCCAATCTTATATGTTCCAACTGCGTACAACTTGAAACAGATGGGAAATGCTGAGATTTTATGGAATCCCAACCTTTCCAAGCGAATATTTTAACAATGAATAGAATAGATAAACACACATAGCTTACATTTCAAATTGGTCTCTCTTTTTCGGGGAAGTACGATTGGAGGAAAAAGCACCATATTAGTCAAATGGATGGAAACATGATAATACCATGGTGATGTACCTTCACCAGAATTGAACTTTGAAGCACCACTCATCCAATTTAATTATAGAAAAACAAATGAAATAAGATCGTTTCAAGATAAAATGTGCAGTGACAACATATTTTAGAACTAGATGACCACCCAACATATTTGGTTCATGAATTTGATAAATTTTACCTAAGAAAGCTGTTATGTAGCCACTAGCCATGTAAACCCAGATATGATAAAGTAGTACAAGAACACAGAGAAGTAACATTGAAATGTTAGAATAGTTCTCCATTGTGCAAAAGATTAAGGTGAACAAGAAACCAAGTCACAAAATTCATGAAACAGTTGATCATCAAATGCAAACAAGCAAATACCAAATATCTACCTTTACTTCTGGGAGATTGATGAAACATTTATTTTCAAGAGTCCAGCTTTGACGATTTCCTTGAGGAAATGTCTACTGATAAAGAAACAACACTCCCAAAACTGATGAGAGACAAAGCTCATGTCCTGCTCCATCCCAATTATCCTGCACAACACAATTACTAAATGGATCAGTGACCACCTATTTAAGCTGCTACAATGTCAATAATAACAGACCAAGTCACAATCCCAGGAAGCACAGGCCTATCAGTCACTCCTACCTCCAGGGAAATAATTAATCAAATAACAAGCTAAAAATATATCCTGGATTAAATTGATCAATAGGTGTCAAATGTACAATAAGAAGAGATTTTCTTTTGCCGTTCCCTGAACAAACTTGTATATAAGCCTCTATGAACTTTCAGTTTCTCCCAGTAATCCAGCTTCAAAGAAAAAAAAAAAAAAAAAAAAAGTTTCTCCCAGTAATCCTCTATACCAACTAATTATCCCACATCATCAAAGTAAAGCATATAAACAAAAAAAAGTACACGGAGAAGAAGGAGAATAAAAAAGGAGAAAAAGATTTGTCAAGATTGTCCAAGAAAGATGGACAGGAATTCTTACCAGTTCTACAGCCTTATATAATCTTGTGGAACTAAAATCACTAGTTCCTCACTCCAAACTAAATACAAGTTTCTCTATGACAGTTTTTTGAACTTTCTGTACAAAAGAACCAAGTGAGAGAGAGACACACAGAGAACCAGTTTATACATTTCAATTCACAGAGAGAGTATGTTTTATAATTTGCTTGTATATGCATGTTCTGAGAGTTCAAATGACTTAATTATTCTTTATAACTAAAGCATAAGGGTGTCACCTATTGATGCGAAAGCACACTTATAAATGTATATGCTGAGAACCCTTCTTTCATCTCTCTTGTACCTTCTTCCAAATATAGCATTCCCTACCCTCCTGCACCCTTAAGGTGGACCTCAGATCTGGTTTAAGGAGGACTCCTATGATGGATAAATATCTTTTCATCCATCCGCCAACGACAATATCAACCTTCCCAGTTCCTACCCTAGAGATGCAACCATTTCATCATTATTCCTCACTCAACATCAGACCTTCCCCCATATTACATGGAAGTACATCGGTACCATCGGAGATGCATTCTGAGAAGTTCCTTATTAGTTTTGAATCAGCTAGCTATTTCCTTGTATATTAAAAAAAAAAATCAGCTAACTTTTTGTCACCAATATGCCAGACCATATCATTTGAGTGAGTCTCAAGCCTTATTCTTTTCAAGTCAAATTTCATGTTTTTTACCCCCTCCCCCTGGGATTAAAGGCAGTTATGTATCAAAAAGAAATACTATAAACAAGTCAGAGACATGATTCTAATTTTTCTACATGAATTGTTAATAATAAACAAGATAGAGAATACTTTTAATTACTTTTTATGTTGCTGCTAGCACAGAAGTTAAAATACATTCGTTACCAACTGCACAACTTAATGACAACTAGAAGCACTCACCTCAATGGTCAAAGTTAAATATGTGACTCAGATTGGAATGACTTCACCATACGTCCGCAGAACAACTTCTAGCAAAGAAAAGTAACACTTCAGTCCCCCATGCTTCAACAAAATTTTCATATATTACCCCCGCCATGATAATGCAAAACAATACTTCAGTCCCTGCTGCTTCACATAATTTCTCAAACATTACCCTTCTGTACAAGGTAATGGATGCCCATTTGGAAAGCAAAAGAGCAGATTCAGTTCATTGCCTGTGGCAGCTAATGGCAATGAAGTTTGACCCTTGATTATTGTCATATTCATCACTCTGAGAGCAGATACAGTTGCACTAACCAGCTGACTGTGGAAAGATTAGAAATGCCACCCTTTAGCACGCCAGTATGTCTGTGAATTTTGCTTTCCACGTGCAATTTTTATCTTTAGAAAAAGCCTGTATGCAATCTCTATTTTGTTTGAACCTAGTAACTTGTTGTTTAATTTGCTACAAATAAGCCTGCTAGGGTAAAATCCTTTCTCTAAAGCTTCCTCCATTACCAGGACAGCATTGTCAAGCTGCCCTATGTTGCAAAGCCCATTGATGACATACTCATAAACTTGCATATCGGAAGAATAACCACTTTCTTGCATCTCATTCCAGATGTTTAACAGCATACCACATTTCCCAAACCTAGAAAGCCGCATAAGCAGCAACTTGTATGCAGTCAAGGATATCCTACATCCAGCTTGTCTCGCCTTCTTGTAAATCATTAGAGCTGCATGAGGTGGACCATAGCTACATAAAGGCTCAAGAAAAGAGGTTACATTCCCTGTAGTTACAATCATCCCCCGGCTTAACATTTCATCAAACATTTCAATTGCATCGGCTACTCTTCTAGCTTTCAGAAAAGCAGATATTAGTCTCATATATGTATCTGCATTCGGCTCACATTCCGTATTTAACATCCTCTCATAATATTTAAACGATTCATCAATTTCACCCTGTCCAATGAAATTCAAAATCATTGCATTGTAGATCTCAGCATCAAATACGCGCCCTTTTTCCTCCAAACCCTCAAAAATTTCAATGGCATCATCAATTCGACCAGCTCTCCCTAAACATTCAAGAACACAACTATAAGTCAAATTATCTGCCTCAAATCCATCATCCACCATTGCTTTCAAGGTTCTCTCGACTTCCTTAACTCTTCCAAATCTCGACCACCCACCAATGACTATGTTATAGGTTGTGACATCAAATGAAACTTTCTCTTTCATTTTCACAAGTAATGAACTCGCAGCACCTACATGTGATCGACGACACAAACACTGTAAAACAACATTAAGTGTCTCGGTATTACATCTCAATCCATAGTTCTCTAATCCACTAAACAATTGTATAGCCTTTGAAATTTGTCGAGCTCGAATAAAGCTATCAACAACAATGTTAAGTGTCACTGAATCAGGCATAACTCCTTGATTCCTCATTTCCTTTAACATTTCAACCATCTGCCCGAAAAACTTCCTCCTCCCTAATGCTTTAAGAATTATACAGTAAGTATCATTATCAATAGGTATTTTTTGTTGTTTGATAACCCAATTGAAAAATGTATCCATTGATGCAGCATCTAAATTCCCCTTGTTTACTACTTTAGCAACTAAATCAACCGTTAATTCAACGTCAACAGATGTCAGTGCCTTCTCGATTGCTGTTTTTCCCTGAAGTTTCTGAAGAAAAATGCCGCGTAACTTATCTTCGGGAGTTAAAAGCTCATCGAAAGCCCTAAACTGATTTTTTGGTTCAGAAGAATCGGCAGGAATGGGTTTTTCGATTGAAGAGGTTCGACGGATTGGTAAAAGGTCGGAAAGTTGATTCAGAACATGAGATTCGTCAAAATTAGTGGGGAATTTCTCAGATAGGGATGAAATTGATTGAGAAAATGTAGAAATTAACGATGAAAGACTCGGAGAACTGCACCTGCAACTGAGAAATCTTGCCACAAGCATCGTAATTCCCTGTGAATTGGGGAATTATTTTTCCCCTTTTAATTTGAAGACGACAATGTTACTGTTGCGTTGCACGGCGCCGTATTAGTGCGACTACTCCTACTTACGACGCCGTAATAGTTACATAACCTCGATTCTGGGTTTATTACATGGAAATTTGCTATGGTGCTTAAAATATGGAAAAATCGAACTAAGAAAGTAGTATAGTTCGAATATTGCAAAAGGTAGCAAAGTTTATATGTATATGTTTCTTGTCGCCAATTTACAACACTATTATGTACCCACAATATTGAAAGCAAACAAGTAGAATGACATTAAAAGGTTGATTAGAAATGGCTATTAACAAGCTATAATTCTGCTAAAGATTATTTTTATTAAGTATATAAGGGATCGACTTGAGCCAACCAATTATTGACTTACGATACTTGATAAGTAGTCATTAACATAAGAATAAAGGCAAAGTTATAAGAACAAAATGAAATGTTCATGCATGGCGAAAGAGAGCATAAAGTTTTTCGATCAAAGTAACAAGTGGTCTTGGTGTATTAGATGAGTTGTTCCTCCCTTAATTAACGATTTGAATTCGAACCAGATGAAGCTCCACATCCACTGCACCAAAGGTCCTTAGCTAGAAATCTTAGGTTTGACTTGGTAGGAAGCGCTCGCTGCTCCCCTGGATGAGACCCTACACAACACAAATTTAAAATAATCAAACTCCAAATATAGATATAAAAAATCTAATGAAAAAAAAAAAGTTGCAAGTGGTCAACTTTGGGGAGTCGACTAGATTGTAGCGAGTCACCAAAATTTGAGCACCAAAGTGGAAGGACAAGGATTGGGCTTTAAGTGTGCATGGGTATAATTGGATGGATCTTCAACAAGAGTGGGCCTTGTTCAGAAGACCGAATCAAACTTTACAAAAGGACTTGACCCCAAGTTCATAGCAAGTCTGAGTCCAGGAAATTTGTACAATTTATCGGTTAAGAGTTAATTACATTATTTCTATATTATTTTCTAAATCACAAGAATCTTTTAAAATTTATGAATTTTAAATACATTACTAGACTTTCGGATACATCAGCAAACATTCAGATACACAGGGAAGGGATGTATCAAGGGAAGGGATGTATCGGAGAGGAGATTTGGCATTTGGATACATAGGGGACAGATGTATCAGAAAGGGAAGGTATATTTTCGAGGGGGAAGGGATGTATCAAAGGGGGGAGGAATTTATTTGAGAGGGAGATATGGATGTATCAGCGAGAGCCGAGAGGAAAGTGATGTATTCGAGAGGGGATTTTTGATTATTTTTTTAAAATGATAGGAAATTTTAAAAATTAGGATAAAATAAGATGTGTATTTAGGTAACATTCCGGGAAATTTTCCCATTTTCCACATTGGAGAGAAAAAATTACTATTTCTGACAAGTCTACTACTCTCTCTCTCAATTTAGGTGGTTTACTTTCCTTTTTAGTCAATCCCAAAAAAGAATGACACATTTCTATATTAAGTAACAATTTAACTATAAAATGTCTATTTTACCCATAATGAAATGATTTATAGCCACACAAATTTTTGTCATTCATTTTGGACCACAAGTTTTAAAAGTCTTCATTTCTTTTTTAAACTCCGTGCCGAGTCAAACTACCTCAAATAAAATGGGACAGAGGGAGTATTAAGTTTGATTCTGCGCAAAAGATTTTTCAAAATTAAGAATGGTTCAGTAACATACTATTCACTAGTATATATACTATTTCATAGATGTAGTTTGTGAAATGAACTAATTATGATAATCCGACCTCCAAATCTGCATGCCCAATAAATTTATAATAGTTTAATGATGTTGATTTTAAAAATGATAATTAGGGACAATACATTACAAAAACATATTCTTGCAAAATACCTTTTGTGTCTATAAGCAAAGAAGTATAGAAGAGTATTGAAGAAGATTAAGAAACTGATGAGAGAACAATAATTAAAGTTGAAAAGGTCCAAACGAGCATGGTATAAGTGTAAGGTTATGTTGGTATAACTTTTTCCAAATGAGGACAAAATAAAACACTCCACTCATGGAAATACATGTCATCTCTCCAAAATAACACCAAGAATATTCCACCGATGACTATATTATAAATTTTAATCCCTAAAATACCGCAAGAAAAGATATTGGATGATCAATTACTAAAACATAGAAATAGCAAGTGGGTAGCCAATTAATTTTTGTTTGATAGATTCAAATGGACCCCCTAAACCATTAAAATATATATGTCATAATTCTACATTATGATTTACCACTATTGACTTATTTACATAAAATTTATCTAAATTTGATATTTTGAAAGTTCGATTAATTTAAATTTGTGCCATGTAAATCTTGTTAAAGGAAAAAAGCGTCTCCACAAGGATTTTTACATTTTAATTTGGACTCGAATTCGGACCCTCTAAGCAAAGACGAAGAGATCCTATAATCTATTCCACCACAATCTTTGGTGTCAACTATATTTTTATACAACCTCCAATTAGATAATGTTAATAATCAACAACTAGCACATGCAATTACTCTTGTAACGTTATTATTATCCATAAATCAGAAGAGAAGCATTTGAAATTAGAACTTTAGAATAATTATTTATTGGAGTAGAAGGTGGGATGAGTTGGTAACAATTGAGGTGGCAAATAAATAATTTGATTGCTCTATACGCAATTAGTGACCAATAGAAGACATCAACCAACATGATTCTCTAACTTATTTGCTGTTTTCCTATTTCACTTATGACCTTTCTTTTCTCCATGTTTTCAAATAAAATTACTCCCCCTTTTTTAAAAAATGATCTATTTTGATTTGACACAAATTTTTAAAAAATGAATAAGATTTTTCAATAACTTAGAGAAATTCTAAAATGGATTAGTACGAGATTTGATCTTTTCCAAAAAATAACAAAAAAAAGTAGAACAAAATGTTATGTAATCTTTCATTGATCTGTTTTCTTTCCTTAGCCAAATCATCAATAATAATGTTGGCCAATCTATAGATATGTTCCAATTTACTTCCAAGTAGCAATCATCAACAACTCTAGTATAATTATTTGTTTTTACTTTAGTATGTTTATGGAGAAAAGAATATATAGCATGCTTGTCACTAAATTGAGTTCTTATAATATCAGTTTCGAAGGGAGCCTCGGAAGTTAGAAGAGTTCAGAGCCAAAAAATTGTTAAAATTTTCAAAGGGGCACATTAGTTTTTTTTAAAACCAAAAGGGCAAAATTGCTTTTGACGAAGCGATTTCCCTCTGACACAATATTGACATTCAAAAACTTTTTTTCTTTTTTTTTTATTAAAATCGCTGCCACTAGCAGCGATTTTAAGTAGAATTTTTTTCCCCTTACATCGCTACAGGGGCAGCGTTTTTCATGCCTATTGTTAATGTGTTATTATTTTCATGCCTATTGTTAACTATTAATAATATAAAAATGATAAACAACACGGACAATATACTCAATAAAACTATTGAAGCATGAGGAAAATTGAATTATATATCATAAATAATAATAAAAGAAAAATTGAATTAAAAAAAAACTTCAAAAAGGGCAAGATTAAACAGATTTTTTTTTAATTTTATCGAAATCGCTGAAAGTGTAGCGATTTAAAAAAAAAGATTTTTTTTAAAATTCTTACCAAAATCGCTGCTATATATTTTTTTAATAAAAACGCTGCTATAGCAGCGATTTTAAAGAAAAAAGTTTTTTTTTTTTTTGAGAAAATCATTGCCTTAGCAGCATTTTTTTTTTAACAAAACGGCGTCAACTTTTGTCAGAAGAAAATCACTCCGTTAGGAGCGATTTTGCCCTTTTGGTTTAATTTTTTTTTTGATGTGCCGTTTTAATTTTTTGAAGGAAAAAGGTTGCTCTTTTGGCTTCGGACTCGAAGTTAGAACAATGGTGAAGCTGTCTCTTTGTAATTTATAGGTTATGAAATTAAGTCGTGAAAACAATCAATGATACTTGCATCAAATCAATGGTTTATATCACATCTTAAAAAGTATGACTTTTTTAAAAAGTAATATTTATATGTAATCTAACAAATAATATGAAAGTGGAATGCTATGGAGAGTGGGAGTTCGAGGGTGGCGGGGGTAATGGTGGGGGTCAGTGTTGAGTGCGACGAGAAAATCAATATGAAATGTCAGTTATGCAATTTACTTTTTCTATTTTTATTAAAAAAAATTAAAATTCAAAATATTTTTACCAATCAGATATAAAAAGCAAAAATATTTTATCCTTACCAAAGACACTAAGCTTAACAAAATAGTGTAAGGATAAAATTTCAAACTAAGTTTGACTAATTTCCAAACATAACGTACTTAATAAAATAAAATAAAAAGTTTCAAGTGAAAATGGATAACTTTGTTTTATCCTAAATATCCTTTTACTGACAAAAAGAAATAAAATATGTTCAAGCTCAATCTCCAATATTTAAAAGAGAGAAAAAGAAGAAAAAGTAAAGAATAGAGAGGGAGTAATCATGAGTGTTTCCTAATTCAACATCTAATCATTATTTTAACTTAAATTATAGTAATATATTTAATTAAAATATTAATATCAAATTAATTTACTAATTGAAAGCGTTGAAAAAGTCAAAGTAAATTTTCCCAAACAAAATCCAATACATGTGCTCTCTCAGTTGTTAGTGGCGTGAAAGAATAAAAACGAATTTGACTGAATCTTTTCTTAAATCGAATAAATACGTCATTACGGTTTTTATTTCCTACATGACACTCTATGTAAACATCTGTGCACACGAGTATCTGATTCTGCCACGTCATATGTTCTATCAATATCTGATGGATTCTTTTGTTCTTTAATAATTCTAAAGGGATAAGGGTCTAAAAAATACCAAAGTCGAATTTGCTGTTGCGATACTAAACTTTCATGAAGACCTATTTCCTCCTTAAACTATTTAATATCGTATTTTAAATATATATATTTGCCCACGTGGATATAAAAAATAATGCAAAATTATAAATAATAATGTGTCTACGTGAACACATATATACCTTTAAAATATATTATTATATACCATTAAATCATCTAGGAAAGTAATTTAGTATCACAATAGTAAATTCGACCAAAATTAAAATATTTTTTAGACTCTTATTTCTAATTATATTAAGATAATGGAAGGATTGACTTATCCCATATAAAAGGAAATCTTAGTAAATCAATTAGTTGGTTATGAGTTGCGTGAAGTCTCATCTTCTTAAAAAAAATCTATTTACCTATGTTATAATTTCGAAATAAATAAAGAGACAATAAAGAAACAAGATGAAGATTGTAGAAGAGTGTAAAATCCAACCACATATAAGAACCCCCACAGCATCTGGTGCTTCTCTTTCGTCTGAACAAAAACAAAGAAAATTTACTAAAAGCTCTGCTGCTGTAATATTGTCAGATTAGTTTTTTTCCCTTAAATTATACTTGGAACAGTTTCTTTTGATAGCATGATTCACATTAATTCCTTTTCATATTTAAGCTGAAACACCAGACCAGACCTACACCTCTGGTACGGAGGCTTCACTTTTTTATTTAGGGGATTTGATTTATTCATAGTTTCATTCGCTTTTTATATTATTGTAGTAGTATTTATTTATGGAACTTATTTTTTGTGATAATGAAAGCTCTAGAAATTTGGTAGCTCAGTGGGGTTTCTTAGTTTGACTTTTCTGAGTTAGAGTTGTACAAGGAAGAATTGCTCTATGTTTATTTTAACCCCTTTTGAGTTTCAGGGTATTTCTCACTTTCTCTTTGTGTTTTGTGGATCTAAGTGATAATGGGTATTTCTTGAATTTTGGTACAGGAGCTTTGAACTGTTGGAAAGATCAAAGCTTTTGAGGAGATTGGTCTTGTTTCAACCGAAATTTTAAGGGTTTTGGGGGAGATTACTAATGGGTTCTTCTTAATTCAATTGTTGGATTGTAAAGTTGTGGAGTTTTTTGAGTTCTGTTATGGATTTTGAATATATATTGTAAAAAATTGGAGTCTTGGGAGGAGTTGGGTTGCCCAAATTATTTGTGGGTACTTACTTCTGAGAATCTTTGAAAATGGAAGGAGAAATGGTTTGCGGTGATGGGTTGTTGGTGAATATAGCAAATGAAGTGAAATTAGAAGAAGATGAAGAAGATTTTTGTAGCTGCTGTGAAGATGAGGAGGAATTGGAAACTTCGGAGGAAGAAGAGGATGAAGTAACAGAGGACGAGGACGAGAAGGAATCAGCAAGGGAGAGTTGTGAAGTAGATCTTGATGAACATTCTGTGAAGTTATTCTTTAAGGGCATTTCTATAGCTGGTCCTGGTGACTCTGGTTGCAGGGTATCTGGAATTGGAGTGGTTATAGAGAGGGCAGAAAGTGCTCCTCCTATTCAAATCCAGAAAAAGCTTGATTTTTATGTGGAGGAATTTGTTGCAGATTATTTGGCTTTGATGGATGGATTGCTGGAAGCTGTGAAGAACAAGATTAGAAAGGTTTATGCCCTTACCGACTCTGAGATTTTATACGAGCAGGTGCGATGTCTGTTCTCTGCATATATGTGTATCTCAATGTTCGCCTTTTAAGTTCTTGGTGTATTCCATCTTCAGTGGGTTGAATTTTTGCCTTAATGCAATTGCTTTCACTTTTGCAAATGAAGTGTTAGTAGATGGAACAACTTCTCCTCTTTGCTGCCCTCCACCTGCTGAAGAATATAATTTCATATTCATGACATTTTTACATCTTTGATCATCCCCTGCCCGAACCCAAAAGAAAAAGGAAATAAACCTCAATTACTTATTAAAACTTGAGATGGTCTTCGCTTATCTGTATTTATTGAATTTGTCAGTTGAAAATGAATGTAAATTTCAGGCCTTCTTGGTTCTTTTACCAAAAAGATTTAGATGCCGACTCTTATCTATTTTTATTTGCTAAGGCAAAAGATTTATTAATAATACACCAAGATGGTGTCCCTTCACAAAGTAGACGTTGAGTCTGATCTGGATACTCGATTTTCCTACAACAATAGGGTATTTTCCTACCTGAAAAACAGAATTATTTAACTACTTTTCCCCCCTCTTTTGTAAAATCTAATTGATAACTTGACTACTTATTTAGATGTGACAGTAATAAGTGCTTCATCGATTTCACTTACTGTAAATTTGTTCGCGGTAGTAGTGTTTGTTTATTTTACGTTGTTTTAATGGTAATGTTTTATTTTTGTTGTTTGATGGTGAATAATTTGATCAGATTATGCATGAAGAGAACCTTGATAATCCGCTTCTCATGGCATTGCGGCAGAGGATCCTGGATCATGCTGATGATCTGGAAACTTTTGTTTTGAAACTTGTCCCCAGTACTGGTCTGGCAAAGGCCTTGGACTTAGCCAAGGTAGCAATAGGGTTTGTCTCTTCCCATGTCGAAGGAGATGAATCAACTGAAAATTGTCCAATATGCTGCGAGGATAGACTTTTAGTGATGGTAACGACATTGAAATGTACCCACAAGTTCTGTTCTCACTGTATGAAAACTTATGTTGAGGGTAAAGTCCAATCTGGTCAAGTACCCATTAGGTGCCCTCAGCTAAAATGCAAGTACTTAATCTCTGCCACTGAATGTATATCTTTTCTCCCTCTTAACTCCTATGGATCTTTAGTGAGGGTCCTTGAAGAAGCAAATGCTCTCAACTCGGACAAACTTTACTGCCCATATCCAAATTGTTCTGTTCTTCTGGATCCTCATGAATGTATGTCCACTCGGGCTAGTTCATCAAGCCAGTCAGAGAATAGCTGTGTGGACTGTCCAGTTTGCCAGAGGTTTATGTGTGTGGATTGTAGGGTCCCATGGCATTCTACAATGACTTGTGAAGACTACCAAAATCTCCCTTTGGAGGAGAGGGATGCTGGTGACATAACTTTGCATCGCCTGGCACAAAATAAGAGATGGAGGCGCTGTTCACAGTGCAGGAGGATGATTGAGCTCACACATGGATGCTATCATATGACATGCTGGTAATATATTTTGTTCCTTCAACTTTTTTATGCAAGATTCAGGATCCTATATTGGCTTCTGAATCAGTGAGAATAATACATTGATATTCTGAATCTGTTAGCTACATCTTTATGTTTTCATATCATATACTTGTAGATCCTTATCTGATTAATATTTCCTGAGAACTGATGTTGAGATTTTGGAACATAAGCTCTAAGTTCCAGATACTCATTATTAGACAAAAGCACTTTTAAACTCAGGAGCTTGGAAACCAAGGATTCTTCTAAGTACGTGGAAATGAAGTGTTGGTTCTCTGTGAATGATCGACTATATTTGATACAAAGAGTACTATCTTTCCTCTTTATATTTCATTCCCGTCCTGCATGAGAACCATCGAGGAGGATTGACTCTTCACTTTTACACTATAAGAAAATAAGTTTTTTTTTAACACTTCATTTAGGGAAGTTCTTTTAACATATATATTTTACCTTGGTAAGGCTTAGTCTTGCATTTTATCTGCACCTCATCCAATTGCCTACAAGTTGTAAAGCCTTTGAAAATCAAAGTTTTACTATTGGGAGATTCTGGAATACGATGGCTTGTATTGCTGGTAGTGCTAATGGAAAACCTACCCAATCTAGAATAGAGTTGGAGGTATCTGCTTATTCACTGGTGTTAATTTTCCCATACATTGTCAACTATGAATGCTTTCTTCAATAGCACAGTATGATATTGAATCTTTAGTTGACTTGTTGGGAAAAAAATGTACATACATATATACTGTATGTCTACATGTACATATATACATACATATTTATGTAGAAGGATATTTAGTGGTTAGTAGGTCTATCATCCCTCTATAACTTTTTATTACCCTCAAAAGGCTTGACAGACAAATTGACTCAACGTGACTACACCGTTAAGCGACCAGATCACCCTTTTCTTTGAGATTTGGAGTTTCCCAGATAGAAAATAAAACATCATGTAAATGAGGACTAGGATGCTCACCGGTCATTTTGGAGTTATCCGATAATGGGAGAGGGGAGTGGGAGACTCTCCTCAGCTAGGAGCTGATCTGCAATAGCTGAAGGCAGGGACTACTGCCTGAGTACACTGGGTGAGAAGCTTGGAGTTTTGAAGTACAAGATGTCTCTCTATGTGCATTATAGCTTAATCGTGATATAATAAACACTCTCTGATAGCTTGATGCAAAGCTTATTATCCGGTGATAATCTATTGGGCTTTGGAAGGCTTCTGATGGTTATCTGCACCAGAAAAAGCAGGAAGCATCTAGTCAACAAGTGTCCTTAGGTGTTTCAATATCAGTGTTTATTATAGTATTTTGACAATCTACAAGCATACCTACACACTCTTTTACGAAACTTGCATTTGTTAAGCATATGAACAAGGATTGCTCTATTGAAAGAATAGATTATCAATGGATTGACTGGCTGCAAGTGTCTGCTGTTATGAAGGATCCCTCAAGAATCAATTGACCAACTTGATGGAAAGGTCATCTTAGGGCAAGATTATCTTTTGTAATTTTGGGTGTCCGTTCGATCATCAGTTAATGATAAGCTTTTAGTGTATCCTTAAACTTTAGTGGATAAACTGAAGTCCTAATATTGCTGGCAATATAATTGCTACATTAGTATCCAAGCTTGAGGGTGATCCAATCTATTGAAAATTAGTTGTGTCTCAGAATCAATAGTTTCTAGCCATCAAGTGTTTTTCTGGGTTCCAAGTATCGTATCTTGTTTTTATATGAGTCTGACTTGCTGTATTTGTCCCTTTCCAAATGGTTGGAGATCTCGACACTCTTCAAATCCTCTTACTACCTCGTACTATACTGCTACTGATGCTTCTGCTTCTTTCTCCTTCATCTACTGCTTACATTGCAGGTAGGCAGGCTTTTTTTAAAAATAAGTAGCCAAGCAGGCCAATTATGGTGAAGGTTTAAAGTTAGTGATTTTAAATATTAAATGAATTATGGGCAGGGAGTTGACTGAAACAAAAGAATAGCTACTTGTATCAGAAAAATGGGGTAGAAGAGCAATAGGTGTATAACAGTGTAAGAGCAGGGTGCGGAATAAAGAAACGAGAACCTACAAAGGGAATCTACAGAAAATAAATAAAGAAAAGTGATTCATGTCTTGCCAAAAGAACTTTGTAAAGTGAGTTGGGTGGTAGTTTGAGGACCAAAACTAACAACTTGGTGACTAGAGATACGTTGACGTAAGTTGGGCTCTAACAGTTGGCTTATTAAAGCTTTTGAAAACAGTCTGTGCTTGACTGGATACAAAGGAAAGAACAGTTGAATCACAACTGATATAGCTTGACCTATTTATTCATAATTGTATTTTCTTGAACTATTGATGACGTCTTCAGCAGCACTAAATTGGAAAGGCACATTGTTTTAGATGGTTGGGAAAGTTTACATCAAATACTCTGATACTCTAAATGGAGCTAGAGCTGTTCAATCAAGCAGTTATTCTCAAGTAAAATCAACTGTCTATGATTTCTACAGATCTTTCTTTTAGGTTGCATATTTGTGAGTGTTTGAATTCATTAGTAAGGCTGTCTGCTATGATTGCAGTCTCGTAGAGGAAAAATGCATTCCGATTGGATAATCTGAGCATCAGATGAACGTCCGTAGGAATGCATATGCTAACCTTTTATGTCTTTGGAACTTGTTCAGTATATATTCTGCTGAAATGGAAGTTGATGGATCAATGATTTTAAGCATTGACAGCTTTTGTGTTCGTAATAAAAACTGACAGGTGTGGGCATCAATTCTGTTATTCGTGTGGTGCGGAATACAGGGACGGCCAACAGACATGTCAATGTGCATTCTGGGATGAGGATTACACTCAAGACTTGGTAGCTCAACCGACACAACAGTTTGAGCAATGGTCGTGGGACTCATTTGAGTCGCTGCCTACTATGATGGATGCATATTCAGATGAAGAGAGATCTCAGCTGGCATTGATCCAGAGATTTCTCGCTGGTGGATTCAGTCTCACAGACCACCAAGCTTATCAATCCCCACCACGTTGTACAGATTCTTATGTCGATGCCATGAAGGATCTCCATCAGCTTCCATGGCTCGAACGATTTGTGTCTGTGATCAGTGACAATTACTATGAAGAACATATCCAGTGAAGTATAGATAGATTTGAAGCCATTTAGCATTTGTAAAACACTTTCAAATGGGAGATAAATGAGTATCTCACTCTCAAGACTCCTTGATAGTTTAAGCAAATAGGCCGGCCCCTTCATAATGTACTTTTTCATTTGCTTCATGCTAAAAGAGCTGTTGGGCCTTTTTTCCCTCTCCTCTTTTCATCCTAATTGAATGATGCATTGGAAGTCACAAGAAGCTTCCTCTTCATAATAAAACTGATGAGCAAAACAGCATAAATCGAAGGAGACATTTATAATGTTAAACTTATACTCTCTTGCCCAATTTATACTTTACTCGAAAAGAATGATAAATATTTGACGACACTATCAACATTTTACTCAGGTTCTACTTATTTAAGGATAGTTTTGGAACATTGTTAATTTTATAATTTTTTAAACATCGTGTCAAATCAAATTAGATTACATAAATTGTGATGGAGGGAGTGGATGAAAAATCTCCAAAAGGCCTATATGGTTAGTCTATTAAGGGTATCGAAAAGTTGATATACAGAAATCAAAATACACTCAAAATCTTTTTCAGCCTTTAAGAAGTTTGACGTTCATTTATATAAAAAGTGTTCACATGTCGTGTTACTTTTTTGCTTTTTCTACAGTATTTGGATAGTTTTTTTTTTTTTTATTTATTAGGGATAAGGGTTTAAAAAATATCTCAATTTTGGTCGGATTTGTTGTTGCGATACTAAACTTTCATGAGGACCTATTACCTCCTTAGACTATTTAATACCGTATTTTTTACCTCCTGAACTATTTAATAGTGTATTTTAAAGGTATATATGTGCCCACGTGGACACATTACTATTTATAATTTGCATTATTTTTTATGTCCACGTGGGCAAATATATATGTTTAAAATACGGTATTAAATAGTCTAGGGAGGTAATAGGTCCTCATGAAAGTTTAG
>JAJOOO010017109.1:0-32609 GCA_029582685.1 Solanum piurae | reverse complement strand
TTTAATTTGTTGGAGAAATATGAAGAAGAAGAATTTATTTTGTCATCCACAACCTTATTTCTAGAACGATAGAAATGCTGAAGAATGCAACGAGGGTAACAGCAAAACCAACATTCCAAGCAGTGCCTGCACCTCCTAAATGGATTCCGTAGAAAATATTTGCTGCTGCCAATATTATCAAAACCCTTCCCAGTGTGTAATGATACCAATTCCAATATTTTCTTACTTTTGATTCCTTTCCTGGTCGAACCAAAAATGCAATGACCTAACCAATCCATATATGAATTAATAACCATTTTTAATAACTGATAAGACAATAAGGTAGGTAGTAAAAATTAATTAGAGGTAGATGAAGAAATGAAACCTGCAAACAAGCAAGAACAAGAATGAAGATGCCAAGTGCTTTGTGTTTATCAACATGAGCGCTAAGACGATCTTCAAGAAGGAAACCACATACAATACCAACAAATCCAAGGAGAAAGGCAAGTGATTGAATAGTTGTGTGAGAATAAAACCATATTGGATCATATTGCCTAAAGTATCTAGCAACCATGACCCCAATTGGTATCATAATACCCCAGCTCAACATATTCAACACTCCATGACTTCTCCTAAGATTTCCATAAGGGCTCTTTGATTTACTTTCACCTGTTTAAAACCATTCAAAAGTACTAATTCATTAATTTCTTCTCCCACTTCAAAGTAAACATGTAGTGTGATTTTGCATGTGTTCCCTCTCACCAACATATATAGATGCATGTCTGGTCAGCTAATTGGCCACATGAACTATTCCACCACACATTTGTACCTCCATCACCAACATAAGCATATAGGGGAGTAAGCATATAGGGGAGTCAAAAGAATATGAAAAACTCATCGAATCCACCAAACCTAACCGAATCGAATTGAATTGATTTATATCATTTTCTCAATAAAATCATGGACTGCTATTTAAGTGTATAACCGTCCCGAACAATAGAAATGCCCTTTTTAATTTATAAAAAAAACACTCAAAAAATTCTCGAATCGAACTGAATAACCTTACATGTATGTAAATATACTTTATATATTAACAATATGTTAAATTTAATATATATAAATATAATTTATAATATTTTTCAAATATAGATATAATCTAAGTCCTAGACCTATGGTGACTGGATGACTTTAGGTTTTTGCTCTTTATATAGGCTTTAATTAATTAGGTTTAAAATTAAAAGATACTATAATAGATACTCCATCAAACAATACGATAAAATCTATGCAAGCATTTCTATTAAATGTTTAAGATCAAACAATATGGCAATGAGGTTTTACATTCATGACTTCTTGGTGAAGAATTGAAGTGTTTCTTCAAGAACATACTTGCGAAA
The DNA here is from genome assembly GCA_029582685.1 of Solanum piurae. Classification (NCBI taxonomy): domain Eukaryota; kingdom Viridiplantae; phylum Streptophyta; class Magnoliopsida; order Solanales; family Solanaceae; genus Solanum; species Solanum piurae. The sequence goes on along the minus strand of JAJOOO010017109.1, from coordinate 31,236 downwards.
TAAATATTTTGATAATAATATATTTTGAGATGATATTTTAAAAGTAAAAAAATAAAAAATTAATCGAACTGTATCAATATGGAAGAGAAACATATATGACTGGGATGGTTTTAAAAAAGGAAAAATTGTATATAATAGCAAACTATTAATTCAAATTAAATGGTATAAACATAGTTTGATTTAATTGTACCCCATAGCAAACTATTGTTATTTCGCCTCTCTCCTGGTGAATCTCAATCGCCACTCTCGTTCTCGCTGGCAGTCTCCCTCGGCTCTCTCGCTTTTATATAAACACAGATGTATAAAATGCGTTTGTGTTTGTATAAAGCGAGAGAAAATTGTATATATACATATATTTTCGTTCCCCTCTCTCCCCTCTCCCAGATCTTACTCGCCACTCACCCAGATCTTGCTTGCCACTCTCAATCGCCTCTCTCACTTTATACAAACACAAATGTATACATTGCGTTTGTGTTTGTATAAAGTGAGAGAAAATTGTACATACAAATACAAATGCATATATTTTCATCCTATACACTTATGATTATACAAATACGATCTTCCCCTGCCCAGTTTTCTTTTGTCTTTCTCTCTTTCTCGCTTTATACAAACACAGATTATACAATTGATCTTTTGTATACCGAAACAGAAACAAATTATACAACTGTTTTCTTTTGTATATGTATAGCGAAATATACATATTTATGTTTGTTATGGAGCGCAATTATGCTAACTATAGCTATAACATACAAATATGATTTTTATGTTTGCTATATGTGAAAGTTGCTCTTTAAAAAATCTAATTTTTGTTATACATTATAAAATAACCAAAAAATTAAGATGGTATACATTTTTAAAATTAACCAACCGAACCGTCTCATTGATACCTAAAAGCATATATATAATTTAGACAGGTCACATAATTTTGTACATCTCTATTAAAATTTGAACCTTAGTTGTAATTCTCCATTACTCCAGATGTTTTAAAAGGTAGTCTTGGAATTTGCTTCGGGATGGGCCACTCACAAAATGTCTTGAGGTTAATGTGTGGGGCTTAGTTTTGTGAGGCTATATCCTAAACACCCAATTGCGTGTCCTAAACAGGTCGAATGCTCGAAACTCGCCTAACAATTTTTATATCAAATTTCTTAGATGAATGATGCTTAATGATTTTTTTTCATCTATAGAAGTAAGAAATTAAGAGTAATTCAAATAACAAGTTGTAATATTATATTGCATATTCATTATTTGAGAATACTCTGAGCTTGAATATCACTTAACATTTCTTTTAAAAATACATAGTCGAATTTTACATCTTCGTTTGTCATTAATCATCATGTTTTTGTCTTGTGTCTCAAAACTATAATACTTTATTATTTCGATTGCTACTTAAAAGTAATTTTATTTTTATTGTGGAAGAAGTGATAATTTAATTATAAACTAATAAAATTTAATTTTTATTTAGAAAAAATTGCATAGTATGATAACAATATGTTTTTAGAAATTGTGATTCTTTTATTGTTTGAAAGTTAAGATGCTAGAGTTAATTTGCATCTCATAATAGCTTTTATATCATTGGATTATTTATATTAGGGAAGAGGACCTAATATACCCCTCAACTTTGTCATTTAAAATTAATATATTTTCATTATAAAAAAAGCTCATATATATCTTTATTATTATACAAATGACTCACATATAATATTTTCCTCTAATGAGAGTGGAAAAATTAATTTCAAATTAATTTTTTAATTTTTTTTTATTAAAAAAACCATTCATGTGGATGTATATTTGGTTATTCTCACACGTTTTTTTCGATTTCTTTGATTCAACAACTAATTTAAATTTGTTATTTTGATGGTTAATTTTTTTTCACTTTCTTGTAAAATTTATCGTAGATGCCACAATTTTTTTTACATATGTGAAAAATAAATTACTATATAGTCACAAGAAAATCAGTTTTAAATTTTTTTCTTACTTTGTTTCTCTTTTTTTCATTCACACTTTTTTCTATTTATTTCTCATATTTTACACTAAAAAATGCGGAAAAAAAAAGAAATAAGAATAAGAAACTTAAATAATGATAATCAAAGAAGTCAAAAAAAAAAAAACATGTGTGAGAACTGAGAAGGATCATATATACCCGTACATGAATTTTTAAAAAAAAATCAAAACAATAAATTTAAATCAATTTTTTTCACTCTCATTAGATAAAAGGGTATATGTGAACCACTTTGTAACGATATGATATATATGAGTCACTTTGTAACGATATGATATATATGAGTCACTTTTATAACGAGGGTATATCAACTCTAAATAGAAAAGTTAAGAGTATATTATGCCATTTTTCCTTTATACTAATACAAAATCATGGTAGAAGTTTTTTTTTTTTTTAATGAATTTCTTTAATTGTATTTTAATTTTTTCTAAAAGTATTAATGTACTTTTTATAACTTTTATGTTTTTAATTATTTTATTATATAATAAATTAAAAATAAGAAATACATAAAGCTTACGCACGCCTCGCATAGTAAGACCGTGCCAATTTTTAAAACAATGATCCGGAGTTATATTCCAAGTCTTCATTAATTAGTGAAAATATTATGTTTACCAACATATTTTGGTGGTATTATTACTTTCTTCATTCATTTTTATTTATTACCGTTTAATTGGGCATATTTATTTATTTTTTTAAAATATTAATATAAATATTTTATCACACTATTTTTATTAATTGATATTTAATATTAATTCTTAAAAAATAATTATCTTTTTTGATACGTAAAATGAAAATTTATTTCAAAAAATAGGGTGTAGTTAGTAGTAGTGGTTGATAAAGTAGTTGGTTACGTGGAGATAAACTGCTTTCTCTCGAAAATGACATTACAAACACACAACGCGTTCATCACTTGCCGTGGGCCCCACACTGACTTTATATAGTACTAATACTTAACACATTGACTAACCAATTACTCTAAATCGGCATTTTTCACAAAATTAAACTTAATCATAAAACCTGTCGTTGAACAATATGTAATTGAACGACTATATTCCTACGGTTAATAGTTTAATTTAAAAATATTCATACAGCTAATAATTAGATCCATATTACTACTTATTTAATGGTCAAAAATATATTATTTATTTTTTTCCGATTATAAAATGCCTAAAAAGAAGTTGGAATTATGGAATCAAAGCTAAACAAAGAAGAGTTTTTGAATTTATTTACCGCGTCCTAGGTAATTTGAGATTAAGCTAATCAAATTACCCAATCCCAAAAGGTGAGGACTCAAAGTGGGATAAAAATTAGTGGCATTTTGGGTATGATAATAGAGGAGTACCTGAGTTATAATCGAAGAAGGTGGAGATATGTGCCCGATGTTGTGACAATTGATAATTGACGGGAGAAGGTAGGCGTCCCATAGGACCGAGGGAGTAAATTAGTCGATTTGTGGGTGTTTGTTGGGTGTTCAATTGGAAAGCCATATAAATCGTTGAATTCTGAGCTATAATGGAAGATGTCATATTCACCAATTGAAGATTTCCTTGGTCTGGCACAACCTCCGCCGATGATTCTCCACCTAGAAAATACCTTTTCATGGTGGAAGACCCATCGTTGCTTACCCATCCAACAATTGCACTCGAACCCACCATTTTCCCATCTTTTGAAAAACCCATTCCTATGAATGAATTGCTATTTGGTGCTGATATAACGAAACTCCATACTTTTCTATCCGTCTGCAGATACTGCAATCACAAAAAGAAATTAGTACTGTATTATGTATTAAGCCACTATATATAATTATAATTGTATATAAATAGTCTGTCTACTTACTCTCAGGATATACCCTTGTTCATCCCATACAGAAACACAATGAAATGAAGAAATATCAAACAGAGGTTTGTTTTTTAGGTTAAGATTCGAGGTACATGAATCTTCACTATTCACGTCTTGCACCAACAACAACAACAACAACGCAAAAACCTTCATCTCTCTATCTTTAATTTTAGTGAGAGAGACATTAGATATATCATGATGCTCCATGGAGTGGGTACTCAACTATAATATTAACTAATTTATTTTTTAGTTTCTGCTAATAGTTGGCAACCAACTTTACCAATTTAATATATACCCAAAACTAAATGGCTTACCACTTTGTAATTCATTGAATAGGTAAAGATTCACATATCAATGATTACGAGGATCAAGCTTGCAAAGTTACTAATAATTGAGGGATCAAAGGTGCAATTATCCCTTTGTTGGCACCAATAGTAATGAAGGCGAAAGAAAAAAAATGATGTTATTATTGACATGAGATTCTACATTTTTTCTTTGGCCTACCAATAACAATATCTCTTACGCGCTAGTAGTTGGTAACACTCTTTCTGTAAATTAGTTTCTAATAGGAAGAAAAATTAACTTAACAGAATTCTCCTATCACCTTGAGCACCCAAACATACCTCACCAAATTCAAATATTTTACTTTCCTTTTCATGCTGCTTTTGATATGTTAACCTAAGGTCTAATTAAAAATAATTTTTCTATCTTCACAAGACCGCATATACACCACCCTTCCAAAAGGGGTAATTAGTTCTGAAATTTTAACACAATATAAACAACTTCATGTGATTAAAAACAATGATAAACGATTGTATAAAAGCACGTTCAAATAAACTTATAATATGATAGTCCAAAAGGAAAAAAATAATTTCAGCTATATCAATTAAAAGGAGTAATTTCACTCACTTTTTACAAAGGATCATTAAATTTTTCTGTGTAAAGAAAAACTCGTCCAACTTAATGCAAGTATCACGAAATTACTAAACTACTTCATGTGACAAATGAATCACTCAATTTTGCCTATGTATCATTGAAAACAACTCTTTTGTTCTTTACTATTCAGTCAAAATTGAGTACTCAGGTAATGTTGAGTGACCGTCACTATAGTTTAATTATTTTGATGCAATAAAAGTGACCATACTTCAGAATAACCCAGAACTAAACAAAAGGGAAAGAGAGGAACAATTTGTAGAACTGGTTTCAGCTTTCCCTTCATTTTTCTAATGTTTCTTCTTCCTTTCCTCTTAGGATTGGTACAAAGGGTATTCCTGGCTGATCATCACTTGCACACATATTTTACTTCGTGAAGCCATTACGAAACGACTCAGACCCTAAACTTGCATTCCTTCCTAGTATTTCACTAAATTAATACATTGATTTGTACAAGAGAGCTGATTACATTGGTGAGAGACTACTTCCGCAAAGAAATGTTCTGTTGACCTGCTGAAGACACTGTTCCATTACTTGCAGAATGGTGATGATCTGTTTTTACCCTCCGATAGAAAAGCACATAAGCAGCAGCAGACTTCACATCTTCTTCATTAATCGGTGATATGTGGCTGTCATCAAAGTTGTACCATCTATTTTCATCAAGAAGCTGCATGACAGAAAGACTAGCATATTAGAATATACAACTCTGCGGATATATTTGCACAATTTTCATTTTTGAGAGATAATATTGATCTAATACATATTGCATCACAAACAAATCACATTGAGGTCTAGTACCAGGAGGCTAGTTACTGCGGTTGGAGGGATCTGTGACAACTGACAATAGAACAATGAGAGTTGTTTTTTTAACAAATTGAAAGATAACCTCCAATATTTAACCAATTTCAACCTTCAATGAGATTGTATCCATGAATCATGACGACTTGACCACTTGGAAGATTTAATTACTGATTGCTCCATATCATTCTAATTTTAGACTAACATCAATGTAATGCAATAAGAGAGAGCTGCCAGAAACTTCAATGAACTAAAGGAAGGATTAGAGACAACTACTAGCATATCAAAATTACGCACCTTGATATGTGCGGTGTAGTGTCCACTTCCCATCCCACCATAGTGATTTGTTAGTGCATACAGTTCATAGAGCTGACGTCGAGAGTTGTTCTTGTTGGCCACATATTTTGTCAAGTCAAAATCATGAATAGGAAAATTTACAAAAGTTTCCAGCTTGTGCTTCATGGACCGGCTGTAGGAAAACCTCTTCAGGTGGATAACAAGCACTTCAGGAAGCCTCCAAAGATCTAACTTCTTACTTGCTTGTCTTCGCTCTTTGCATGTAGGACAATACCTTTAACATTTAAGCACAATAAATTGATATAATCAATCACTTGAAAAGGAAAAACATTGTATGAACAAACATCAGGCATATAATGAGCAAATAGATGTCCCTTTTGTGAAAATTCTGGCAACATGAGCAATGAGAATAGGAAGAAACTAACCACATATCTTCAGGGACCAATGGCTCTTCACGTAAGAAAGCTTCCAAGCAACTGTACAATGAAAGAGGTTCAGTTCGAGCTTTTTTTGTAGCTGGTCCATACTTTGTGACTTCTGGCAAATTCTCTATGTAACGAGTATCATAATTTTCCAAAAGCTTCTGAGACCAATCAGCAAATACAAGTATTGACACTGACGATGAAGACAATTTGACAGATTTATCTTCCCCTACAGTTAGGTCAATGCATGCATTATTCTCATCAACCAATTGCAGAGGTAGTTTCTCCAAGTTCACCAATTTTGAGCTAGGCACATCCTTCTGTCTTGGATCATCATTTGCTAGACTAGAGTCTACACAGGCTTCACTAGAAGCGGCAAGACGGGATGCGTTGGCTGCTGCTGCTGCTGCTGCTGCTGCTGTCTTAGAGCGAGAAACACAGTTAAATCCTGGATTTTCTGTTCTTAGCATAGGCGAGAGCATTCTGTGAACTATCAACTGTATATCGCCCCTTGTGATGACATCATCACAACAGATTGGTGAAACAAGAGGTGTTCCATAAGGCTTCCACCCAACAATACTTTGAGAGATACCAATTTCACTACAAAGAAAGAGGCAGCATTAATTAGAAGAGAGAAGATTGCATATATGTTCTCACTAACATAGCATTTTGAATACCAAACATCAACAAGCGCCTTGGAGAATTGGAAAGAGACTGAAGAAAATAGGAAGTGCATAGTGGTGCAAACAAGTTACAAACTATGCATACCGTTCTTCCCGACGGTGGATTAGTTGAAGAAATTTCGAGTTCTTTATTGATTTTGGAATCTTGTAGGCAGCAAGGTGATCATCATCTTTTATAGAAGACAGAGATATTAGAGGATCTTCCAGAAAACGATGAATCAAATGACCGCGTATCTACGAGCAGCACAAGAAACAAGTGAATCCCAATTAGACATCAAGTATATCACGCTTAAATGGTAACTTGAGTTATCAGAGGACTGACCTCAGCAAGCATAAGTTTCTCATTTTGCTTTAAGGAACAAGAATTACCAAGTGCCTGAATCAAGTCCCTGCAACGTCCCTGCTTTGGTACAGTAACTGTACAGGCAGCTGGCAGTGCACTTCCGTCACAAGTGAAAATTGTTACTGTCATACTACGGGTTGTGGCAGATTGAAGCGGCAAGGAGAGATACATGAATGGGTCAAATGTTACTGAGACTTTATTACACACAGGACACACTAGAGTTGACTTGTATTGGCCCTGTAAGACAGAGAGGACATGTAAATTCCATAGCCATAGAAGGGTAAGGAAAATAACATTCTTATTAGTTTTTGTTTATTTTCTTTCTTCCCTTTTTAGTTTACATAAGTAAATACTAGTACTACTGAAGCTATTAACAGTTTTTACATGTCAGACTCTGTAGAGAGACTAGGAGGAGGGGGGGGCTAGATTTTGCTCTTGAAGGGCTAAACAAAATTGAAACTGCTTGCTTGAGGAATGAAAATAGCCCTTGATATTTTTGAAGAAAGAAAACCTGGACTATAACAGAAGTACAGTACAGTAAAAAAAAATGTCAAGCTTAGGTCCACATTTTATCATTTCAAAGGAAAGTGAACTTCACAGAAGCAGAAATATATAGCAAATCAAAGATCAAGTAATTCATTTAGTTGTACACAACTAAGTTGCTCGGACTTGGGTGCCGGTGTCGATACAGGTGTGGATCTAGAGGCCGGATCCTTCATGATCCAAAAGTTTTAAGATTAGGGGGTATGGATCCAGGTAAGGATACGTGTAAGGGGATCGGCCAAACATAATTCAAATTTCAAATATCTCAAAATAGAGCTATATGTCTAAATTATGGGACATTATCTGGAAAACTTACAAGGTATTCCGAGGAGAAAATATTGACCAAGAGGAGAATCCTAGAAGATAAAAAAGAGAAAACGACTGACATGCAAATTTCTATACAAGCTTATTTTATTTTCTTCAATTTCACCTAAGCTTTTGTTTGGATTACAGAAATCATAAGTATTTGTATCGAATTTCTCCGTCAATTTTGGTCAAAGTATCCAAAATCAATTGACCAAATCATGTACGAATTCCACACCCACGTTGTGTTGATACGGGTGCGGCATCAAAAATGAAGAGTCCCATCAACTTAAGTTCACAGTTAGATCAAGCAATCTTCTAAATAATAAAATTTCTATCTCATCCAACTAGTCAATTGAAATGCCTAGCGCAGAAGCAAAGTGTATCACCCATCATTAGTCAGGTATTAAGATTTTTCTCACAATATGTTACTCACTTGGCATACATCCACAATTATGGAATCATTTCGGGCAATGTGATTTGCCCAATATTCATCAGCAACTTCTTCATCAGGTCGGCCATCTGCATCTTTTGATTTTATGTAAGGCTTGTGTTTAACACGATTTAAGTCTTCGTGAAGTCCATCCAACAAAAATGCAAGGAGTTCCTGAAGAGAAGAATTTTGAGTGTAAAGGAAGCCCTATTCATAGAAGGTTAAAGTGGTGATAATTTCTGATAATTTACTCCACCTGAGAGTCATGCTGGTTGTATCCACTAAATTGTGGGGCAAAGCGAGCAAGCTTTGCCTTAAAAGGACGAGGGGCGACTGGAGTTCGCCCTGGTGCCCACAATTTTCGTAGTAAATCACCAAATGCTAAAGCCAGCTCACCCTACACATTTAGATTAAAAGTCAAAAGTCAATAAATTTTCCGACTAAATTATTAATCAGAAAGGTTCCCATCCCATCCTACATCCCTACCAGATTTAGTTTGACAGATTTTTCAGTATCCTAGCCACCTCTAGGGACAACATTATACACTTGCTAAAACATTTTAGCCTATAGCAATTTTTGTGACTAAGCAAATGGTACTGTTAGTAAACCTTTCACCTGTCCAAGATCAAATTTGAGAAACTACTTTCAAATAGGTTAGTCTTGAAACTTACAACCATCCCCAGAGGATTCTGCCGATTTATCTCCTGATAGTAATCTTCTCGAAAGTACCGAGCAAATTCTGGAGTATGAACAAGACATTGTATGGCACTATTCATGAAGCAAGTATTCCCAAGGTTCAACAACCCTGTAAGACCACAAGCAGATCCCCTTGTACTAACACCACTGCTCCCGTAGGTCTTGTCTGTTCCTGAAGAAACAAGTTGTTGTGACTGCGACAACTCTGTAGTGCCATTTCTAGTTGAACCTTTGCTCAGAGACAACCCTTCGGCATTTGAGAAGTTAGGCTGAGATGGTTTCACCAGAGCCACAGTTCCATTATCTGCCATTCCATTTTCATGAAAAGAATTCACACCACCGGCTGAATTACCATTAGCAACCTCAACCAAAATCTGCTTCAACGTAATCACATTGCAAAACAGGGGGGAGAAGTCTTAGAATGCTGGGGAAGTTAGGAAACAGCAAAGTGAAAGAACATCTTCACAAGAAACAGAAGCAATCATCACGTAGGCAGCTATTTGAAGCAATCATCACGTAATTCAGCGCATTTTGAAACTGGGCTGATATGCAACCCAGATTGACCTATGAAAAACTTTGTTTAAATATTTTAAAATATACTTTTTTTAATTTGACATGTTATATATAGTCATAATATAAGGGAAAAAGTTTTATTAGGTACTCAAACAAATTATAAGAAAACAAACAAAGAATATATAACTTAGTATGAATTGGGTTGGGTTATGACCCGATTTTTAGCCCATTTCATCCCAAGTTAACTTTTGGGCAGGTCATTAACTAAGACCTTTTTAACAAGCCCAAATTCAGCTCAACCCGTTCATTTGACACCCTAATCTCATCATTCATGTTTATGCAAGACTGACCCATTTAGTGACAGCATGAACGCATAGAAGAAAAAGAAAATGCATGTAATTAGAATTTTGTGTACTAGAAATGGCACTAAACTAATCATTACACTCTTAACCTTCACCTTTTCCAAAAAAATAAATAAAAAATCATTACACTCTTCGGGGCTTTCTGCTATAAACTGTGACAGTTAGATTCTTTCAGTCATACTGGAAATGCATGGCAGAACTTTATTCAAAAGATAATGATAGCGCAGTGTAGTCATAGGCGCGCTTAAGCCCTGAAGCGAGGCTCAAAACGTATTGAGCACTTCACCTCGTTTCATGTGCGCTTCAGTGTCATCCTCAAGGTTCCAAGGCAAATTTTCCTTGCCAATGAGCCTCTTCTGAAGAAGTGAGGCTAAACAATTGATATTTCACTTTATCATAATTTTTTTCAATTTCTTTGGTCATATATTTGTCATTCATGTTTATAATTATTAGTGTTGGACTAAACATATATATTTGTATTTTTTTCTCCCCTTTTGCCTTTTTTTCATTAAAGCCCACGCTTTAATTGCGCTTAATGCCCCAACGGACCTTAGAGTTGCGCTTTTCGCCTTTGATAACACTGTGAATAGGCACATATTTTCTGGGGTCCATTACTTTTCTTTTTTTTTGGGGGGGGGGGGGCACCCAAAAAAAAATCATTCCACCGTGTACATGATAACTCCCACCAGCACAGGTGCCGAGTAACTCTGCCCACCAAGGTTCATGGGAAGAAATCACCTAGTGTTTTTTCTCTTCTGGAATTTGAACCTTGATGTCCAAGTTTTGCACCCACTTCATTCCAGGGTCCATTACTTTAGAGGCCAGAAACTAGGAAACCAAAAGAAAGTGAGACAATTACTCTGGTTCAAAATAGACCCAACTGCAGACCAATCCTCGACTATCTTCCAACTTGTCTCACAAAGTAGTCTAATGGAGAGGACATGCATTCACTCATTCATTAGCTCTATTTCTTTTTTCCCTTTTATTTTTATTAATTTGAAAAGAAACACAAGAAATATGAACCTTTAATGACTGCCATGAAATATCTTAGAATTTATCACAAAATAGAACTACCATGCATGGATTCAAGCACTGCTCCATTCCATCTCCATGAAGTAATATAAAGGATACCAAAGAGCAGTTTTTTCTAACTTTTTTCCAGATGGAGCCAAATGCTAGAGAAATATTTGACATTCAAGCAAAACTGAACAAATAAATGCAAATATAGTTTTACTGATGGATAAAATTAGGGGTGGCAAAATTAGCCAAAATCCATATGGCCCGCCAAGTTTTAATGGGTTTGGGCTAGAGTGATTTTGATGATTGGTTGATTTGGGCTATCCCAAGGTGACCATCATAAATCAATAGCCCAAATAGACCTATCGTGATGCCCAATCTTTGACCCATGCAAAAGCTTACTGTTAGCTTCTAAGATTCAATTCTAGATTTAGATTTTGCATATGATAATTGTTTAATTTTTTATCATTATCATAGACAGCTATAAATATAGGTTACTATAATCATTATTATTGGTGAAATATTATTTTTACTTACTTTTTGTAGAGGAAAAAAAGGAGTAAAAAAGATTGGGGACAAATTTAAAGGACGAGCAAGGAACAAAGTTGTGTTGATGCAACTCATAACATAAAATCATCTTGGTAATGGCAAGATAGGCTATTATCAGAGGCAGTGGGGAATCAATACAACTTATATGGAACTCATATCTCTTAAGGGTGCAGAACTAGCGTTCCACCAGAAACTACTCCCGCTGGAAATTGAAACGGACTCCACAGAGGAAATAACACTCCCATCAGACAACACAAACCCAATTTATAACACTACTATCTCATCATGCCAGTTTTGGCTAAAGGATCTGGGAGATCCAACATAACTTCCGGGAAGGCAATAAAGTGGCACACGTTTTGGCAAACTATGCAAGGATAAATAGTACTACTGAAGACTACGTTACCCTCTGGACTCCACCACCTTGGGCGGTACAGAGCCTATCAGAAGACAAGTGCGGATACATTACAACTAAACAATTGTCCTCTTCAACTTGTAATAATCTAGTAAATCTTGGTAACACTAGTATCCCTGATGTAATAGCTAATTAAGTTTCTACCAAAAAAAAACATAAAATCATCTAAAGATTGAACAATATCTCATTCTTTACATATAGGTATTTTTCATGTTCTTTTTAGTTTTGGATAAGCGATTGGGTCTTGGTTTTAAAAAAAAAAAATTGATGACAAGGGAAACTCGCAGCCGCTACCCTTTGGGTGCACACAGGGTAAAACCCCCGCTCCTATGCAATAGCTCGCAAACCACATAGGAGAGGTAAACCGCACTAGGCAAGCCTGGTGCGACGAGCTCGACCCAGAAGGCAAACCCCTTGCTTTCGCTGGCAAGCGGTTTCGAACTTGAGACCTCCAACATGAAAGTCCCAAGCTCAAAACATCATGGTAGGGAGATTGAGCTTTAAGAGATGCAAATTCGAAAGTTGAGGTCTTAATGCAGGTACCGAACATCAAGTGGGAAATAAAAAAGGAGCTAATATTTACTTCTAGATTTGGAACCTTGCTAGCAACAACAATTATTTCTGCACAAGGAATTATAAAATATGAATGGCCAGTAAATTATTTAATAGGTTTCTTTTATATTAGATGAAATCATGAAATGTAAGTTTAAAAATTATAAAAATGGTGAGTCAAGTTGGGCGGGTTGGGCTATGACCCATTGTTTAGCCCATCTTAACCCAACGCTTCATAACCCATCTCAACTTTGGGCAGGGTTGGACAATGACTCATTTATTGCTTCAGCCCATCTTGACCCACCCAAAATAAACCCAAATGGCTCATTTGCCACCCCTAGATAAAACCAAAGAGCACTGAAGTTACATCAGATTTCTAGATCTTTAACTAATTTGTCTGTGGCAGAGATAATAGTCTTAAAATAATTAAGTGCAGCATACAGAAACATACATCCTGATCCATTTGTATATTTGCATCATCAAGCATCTTATCCATGTCATTCATCAAAGCATGCTTTTGATGGTTAAAGTAATCCCAAATGCATACCTGAAAAGAATAGAAAGGGTTCAAATTACAGAAGTGAAGAATGATTAATATCTTTCAAGAACCCACTGAAGACTCAAAAATGTATACAAACAGATTCTCTTACTAGTTCTGGAATGAGAGAGAAAATCTCACAAGCTTTCTTATGAAGTTGTCTAATTGTTTCCTGCTCAAACAAAACAACAAAGAAATGACCTCTTAAACAACATTATAAGGTTAGAGGCTTCATGATCAAATAACCAAAACTTTTTTTTTGAAACATGTATCAAATAACAAAAACTTTCCTGTAAGGTTATTTCTCTGTAATTGTTTTTTCAGTCTCATTGAAAGAGGGAATGGAAAAAGCGGACTTTTTCTTCCCTCCTTCAATGAGACAGTTAAAGAACAATTAAAGAGAAATAAGTGTACAGCGATGGTGCTTATGTTTTATCAAAAATTGGTTTGTGTTTAAGTAAAGGGTTAAATGATCTTACCTTTTTACTTATTCTTATGGTAGAACGTTCATCTTTTGGCATCAGATGTAACTGAAGGCGCAGAGGATAAACTTCTACAGCCAACTCAGTCTGGGAGAGGCCAGAGTTGATCACCTTCCGTGGCAATATAGGACCTCCTCTGTACCTAAACCAAGAAATGGTTATTCTATCTCCTCAACAGTGGCTTCAACCAAAATTGGCTATTAAATTTCCTAAATACTTCCTCTATATGGCTCCTGGGAACCTTTAGTGCTTGCATAAATTTACCCAAACAAAATCTCTTCTCTAAACCAAAAACAGTGAAAAGAGAAGGACTACAGACCATCAAATACGAGAGAAGATATAGGTGTTCGGCAAAATGAAAATAAATTGCGACTTACGGAGGACGCATACCTTTACAATCAACAATTTGGAAGGGGACAGCAGTCAACAGCACTTATGGAAGCGAATAAGAGATGGTCAAATCAAGTTTCATTTTTTCTTTTCTATATCCTTTTTCTAATTTTATTTTAAAATAGTGCCCTATTCTAATTATAGTTGTAGATAGTGAGAACATTAGTATAGGAGCTTATAATTCAAGAAGGGACCAAATTTTTTTAAAATACTGTATTCTCGGAACTTGTCATTTCCTGAAACAAAGTACCATCCATTCTATTATACCCTTGTTAGAAATCTAAAAATGAATGAAGAAAAAGGCAGTGAGAAAAGGTATAGTCCAGCAACACATACTTTAACATCGGAAATTCTTCGCTGCTCTCGGCGTACGATAGCGTGAACTGCTAACGTGTGTCAATTGATGGAATGGCGAGAGGAAGGAAGAAAAAGTAAGTACTTAAGCTGCTGGTGACGCCGAAAAAGATGGAGCTTACAGATCTGGGGAGTAAAACACAAATGGATGATACAGCAGGGAAAAAATCAATGGAACAGTGGCCACCGCTTCCATCGATGGAGATGCCCACTAAGCCTATTGAAGCAACGCAACTGGAACAGAATGGAGACACGGAATCCCAAGGCGAAATAAGTAGTAAACAAGGCAATGACAAACAAGACCTGAAGGAAGTAGAACCGGGGAAAAAATGGGTAAATTTCTTTAACTCAAGTAGGTTGTCAGCTAAAGGGATGAGTCTGAGTTATATAACTCCGGTCATGAAGAATGGAGAAAAAGTGATTGAACTGAAGAAGGATGAAATTGATAAAGCAACAGAGGAGTGGAAACAAGCTCTCATTCTATATGTTGTCGGGGAGTCGCCTACCATAGCCGCGATGGAAAGGTACATAACTTTGCAAGTTAATACTGTGAGTAAACCTAAGGTGTACTATCATAATGATGGTTATTTTTTAGTGCGATTTGCTAATCTGGATGATAGAAATGAAGTATTGTACTCAGGACCACACTTGCTCAACAATCGACCCATTATTATGAAGGTTTGGAGTCCTGAGTTTGACTTTAATAAGGAAGTGCTGCAAACAGTCCCTATTTGGGTGAAATATCCTAATTTGCCTCTTAGTTGCTGGAGTATGGATTCCTTGAGCAGAATTAGTAGTGGACTAGGGGAACCATTATATGCAGATGAATGCACTACTAAGGTTGATAGAATATCATTTGCTAGAGTGCTTATTAAAATGGATGTAGCCAGGGAATTACCTAGAAAGCTGAAAGTTGAAGATCCAAGTGGAAGGGTTTTTGAACAAGCTGTACAATATGAATGGGTACCACAATATTGTGCTAAATGCATGCAGGTGGGGCATAACTGCAATGGGAAAGAAGGGGTGAAAGTGCAAAGGAAAGTAACTAAATGGCAACCTAAAGTGGATACTAATAAAACAAAGGAGGTTCAGGTACCAAAAGTCAAGGAAAAAGTAGTAGCACCTAGAGAGGAAATATGGAAACAAACACCAGTAAAGGCAGTAGGAAAAAGTTCAAACAAATCACCAGATGTGCAGATAATGATGCAGAATAGGTTTGGCACTATACAGGTGTATGAACAAGGAAGTGCAAGTCATGTGGATTGTCAACATAAGCACAAGCAGGGTGAAGAAGATAACAGGAACACACTGGATTTGAATGCATATGCAGCTAGTCACTTGGAGCATTAGAGGATTAAATAAACCTCACAAACAGAAGGAATTAAGGCTGTTTTTGAAGGAAAATAATGTTAGTATTATAGCAGTACTAGAGCATAAAATAAAGGAAGGGTTAGCTAATAAAATAATTCAGAAAGTTGCTCCAGGGTGGAGGTATGAGGAAAATTATGCATTTACTTCTAAGGGTAGAATTTGGATACTATGGGATTCTAAGTATGTGGATTGTGTAGTGGGAAGTAAGTCTGATCAATACATACAAACAAACACAAGGATTAAAGGAAGTGGTTTGGAATTTATGTTTGTGGCAGTTTATGGGTTGCATACAATTAAAGATAGAATGATATTGTGGGAGGACCTTAGGAGATTGGTTGCTATAGCTCAAGGATCCTTGTTGTGTATGGGGGACTATAATGCAGTGTTACAAGCTGAAGATAGACCACAAGGTAGTCAAGTACAAGATATAGAGGTTAAAGACTTCAATGATTTTATAATAGACACTGGTTTGCAGGAGATGAAAACAGTTGGGGGCACATACACCTGGACGAATGGGCATACTTGCAGCAGGATAGACAGGGCTTTAGTGAATGCTGAATGGATGATACAAATGCCAATTATGGAGGTGAATATACTCAGAACAGGGGTATCTGATCATTCTCCTTTGAAGATTGCACTAGAAAAGAGGAGCCAAAAGAAGTATAGAGCTTTTAGATTCTTTAATTGCATTGCAGATCATACCAGGTTCCTACCAATAGTAAAGCAAGCATGGCAAGGAGAGACAAATGGGAGCATGAAAGGTGTTTAGAAGAAACTCAGAAAAGTCATCAGAGCTATTAAAGAGCTGAATAATACTGAATTCAGGGGAGTTAGGGACAGGATTCAGACCAGTAGAACACAGCTACATCAAATTCAACATGACATGATAAATTACAAGCAAGTGCAAGATAAAAAGGACCAAGAGAAGGCACTGAAACAACAACTAGAGAAATGGAGTCTAATTGAGGAGAGTGCTATGAGACAAAAGTCAAGGGTACAATGGTTAAATCTAGGAGATGCAAACACAAGTTATTTCTTTGCTTACATGAAGAATAGGCTGGCACAGAATACTATAACTAGCCTTACAACTGCTGCAGGTATCTGTGTGTATTCTCAAGAGGAAATTGAAAAGGAAGCTATTACATTTTATCAGGAACTGCTTGGTCAGAATGCATCTAGGTTACCTAGTGTGGACAAGCAAATAATGAAGGAAGGTGGGCAGTTGAATAGAGAACAACAACTGAATTTAGCAGCTCCAGTTACAAAAGAGGAGGTGGAATTTGCTTTGCAGGGAATTAATGATCTAAAAGCTCCAGGGAAGGATGGACTTAATGCTGTTTTTTTCAAGAAAGCATGGCCAGTGGTAGGAGAGGAGGTAATTAATGCTGTCCTAGAATTCTTAAATACAGGGGAAATATACCAGGCAATCAATTGTACAAATGTAACTCTCATTCCTACGGTGCAGAACCCAACCAGAATTAGTGAATATAGGCCTATATCATGTTGCTCAACATTATATAAAATCATAGCTAAAGTCATCACTGCAAGGTTAAAACCTGTTATGGAAACACTAGTGGATCCAAATCAGTCAGCTTTTGTACCAGGGAGGGCTTTAAATGATAATGTGATATTGAGTCATGAATTGATTAAAGGGTATGGTAGACAAGGAATTTCAAGGAGATGTATGGTGAAGGTGGATATGAGGAAAGCATATGATTCCTTGGAATGGTCATTCTTGGAACAGATTCTGGAGGAACTTCAAATGCCAGCCAAAGTCATTCAGTGGATCATGCAATGTGTTACTACAGTCACATATTCTATCCAGATAAATGGACAGAGCACAACTCCTTTTAAGGCCAAGAGGGGAGTGAGACAAGGAGATCCAATGTCGCCTTACCTGCTTGTGCTAGCCATGGATTACTTGACTAGAATTTTAAAGAACTTGCAGAAAAATCCTGATTTCCACTATCATCCTAGATGCAAAAAACAGAACATAGTGCAGTCGAGTTTTGCAGATGATCTGCTAATGTTTTGTAGAGGTGATATAAAATCAGTGAAGTGTATTAGAAATTGTTTTATGTTGTTCTCTAAAGCTTCAGGTCTGGTTGCAAATGAAGAAAAGAGTAGTGTCTATTTTGGAGGAGTCAATAAACAACAACAAGAGGAGATTCTGCAAGAGCTACAATATGTGAAAGGTGAACTACCTTTTAGGTACCTTGGAGTGCCCTTGAGTACTAAAAGGATTTCCATTGTACAATGTCAGCCTTTATTGGACAGGATGTTAAGCAGGATTACAAGTTGGACAACAAAGTTTCTATCATATGCAGGTAGAGCTCAACTTATCAAAAGTGTGTTGTATGCAATTCAAATGTTTTAGGCTCAGACTTTTGTTCTTCCAAAGAAAGTGATACAAACAGTGGAAAATATGTGCAGAAAATTTTTATGGACAGGAAACATTGAGACTTCAAAGAAAGCATTAGTGGCATGGGATAAGATGTGTTGGCCAAAAGCAAGTGGAGGATTGAATTTCCTTGATATATATACATGGAATAAAAAAAAGGATAAACTATGGGTTGTATGGATACATAGTTACTATGGGAAAAAAGGTGTATGGAATATTCAAGCTCAACAAGCTTCTTGGGTGGTACAGAAGATACTAAAGGCTGCAAAATATTTACAAGAGGCAGGATTTACTGAGGAGGATATGAATAATATGACACAGTGCAACATAAGTAAAGTGTATTGGCAGATGAGAGGTACAAAGGAGAAGGTAGAATGGAGATCACTAGTGTGGACAAATTTTGGAGCCCCGAAGTGGTTGTTCATCATGTATTTGGCAGTGAAAAGAAGACTTGCAACCAAAGATAGATTGGCAAAGTGGGGAATCACTCAAGTACTAACATGTCCCTTATGCCAATCAGTAGATGAAGATCATGATCACATATTTTTTCAATGTGCATATGCAGCAGAGGTGTGGAGGAGTATACTACATTGGCAGGGAATAGCAAGAAATGCAATGAACTGGACTAATGAGATAAATTGGGCAGTGCACTACATGAAAGGGAGAAGTAGCAAGTCCCTTGTGTATAGAATGGCAATGGCAAACACAGTGTATCAGTTATGGCTAGAGCGCAATACCAGAATTTTTCAACAAAAACAGCAGTCAGTAAGCTACTTGATCAGGCATATAATTCAGGAGATACATGGAAGAGGCATTAAATATCCAAGAATAGCTACTAGATTAAGCACTTTAAATTCTTACCCATAGAGATAGCTAGCAGATGTGAGAACTTTGTTTAGCAAGGATGGAGCTTATGTCCATGCCGGCTACTTTTTGTTTTGTAACGTTTACTTGGTAAATAAAATGTTTACTTACCAAAAAAAAAAAAATGGACAAATGGTGAGTTCTCAGGACACCGGAGTGAGTTTACCATCTCCTCAAACTTTTTGGTGCATGTCACTTGTTCAAACCCTGTCCCAGACAAAAGCCTAGTATTGAAATGAAGAATGTTAGAGGGGTAGGCCCATTATCCATCGAGCTTCGAACCATGCATGGCTCTTAGGATTTTCTCAGTTAAAAGAAAAACTATATAGAAGAAAGTCAAGCTTAGTTTTGTCTTGCATCAACTCTATTAGTTTCACAAGGACACAAACTACATATATGTGTGAAATGGAAAAGAATAGTTGCCATCCATTGTACCATTGCTAGCAAACTATGTTGCTCAGACTCTTCAAAAATGTCAGCAGGTGTGTGTCGGGTTCTCCACAAGTTGTTTACTTTTGGAGAATCTGATGCAGGTGCGGCATCAAAGTGAAGAGTCTGCATAACTTCACACAATTCACCATAGTAGAGCAAGCAGAGGTCCAGGATTCGAGTCTTGCGGCCACTTATTAACAGTGGAGGTAGGAGAAGGCTAGCCCCAAAGCTGGGAACTTTTTTTTAAACGTGTTCGGGACTCGATGGGTGATGCTGCATACAGCAAAGGAGCTCTTTAGCTGTCGGTGGGGCTATAGACGTGCAAAGAATATTAAAGACAGGGAGAACTATCCTAGCCTGTATAGTGCTGATCCTTTTGAATAAAGGAGAAGAATATGTGAAGATAAGACAACAACAATACACCTTTTGAAGAAAAAATGCTTAGGACTTTTGACTTTTGGTATAAACTTGAAAATATTATGAGTAGGAGTAGAATAAAACGGAAGACTTTTTTGCAGATCTGATTTTGTAAATGATCCTCCATTTTTTTGTATCCTCCGGCACTAGTGTAGTGCTTGGCTATTTCAATTGTAAATAATACTTGCTATACTTATATTAAAGAAAAGGACACTGCACTTTTACATGTCACTTATTTTATCAACTTTTTTTTAATAACAGAGAAATCCCAGAGGGCGTGACTAACGCAAGTTTTGAAACTCAGTGGATAATAGATGGCCCCTCTACCCTTCTCCACTTAAATACTAAGATTTTGTCTGCAACAAGTCAAACACAGAACGCATGCCTAACCCACACATCATGATCTTGAACTTTTACCAATAGACCAAAGCCTTGGGGACCGTTTATTTTATGAGCTGTTGCATTAAATAATTTACATGTGTATGATTAGGATATTGCAATCCCAGCCTACTCTTGAAGCTCAGAATGTTGTAGGTAACCAATTCTCTGGTAAAGGAGGAAACACTTGAACCAAGACATTTGACATCATCTACAATTACACCCATCAGAAAAAGAAAAAAAACAATTACTCCAACCCACCCCAACCAAGCAACAAGTGAAAGGAAGTATTGTCAAAGGTGAAATCTAATATGCACTCCAGGTTTATAAGGGCTTTAAGCCCAAAGCGCAACTTAAATAAGGGCTTGAGTAAAAAATGTGCAATGATTGAAAAAAATAAAAATATGTATGTAATTCCAAAGAAAAAGTAAAAAATTCAATCATAATATGTTTCTTAACAACTAGTACACTTAATTTGCTGATTATATTTGTTGTTTATTACCACTCAATTCAAGATAGAACTCATGGGAAATGGGGCGCACATCTTAATGCCCTTCCATACCCCCAACCGCAGCTTAAGCGACACAAAGTGCCCTCCTTGAACTTTTCTGAACTTCAAGCCTTAAGCGAGCCTTAAATAAGCCTTTGACAACACTGGTGAAGGGTCAAGTAAAAGGTACTTTTCAAAGTCCATCGGCTACTACAAAATGATTTTGCCTTCCAAGTCTCTTTACACAACCACCATAATGTAATACTCCCTTTGTTCCCAATTTATGTGGCACCGTTTGACTTGGCACAAAGTTTAAGAAAAAAATTATACATTTGAAATTTGTAACCTAAAACAAAGCTTAGACATTTGTGTGGCTATAAATCATTGCATTAAGGGTAAAAGAGGAATTTTAAAGTTAAGTTGTTTCTAATAATATAAAAGGTGACATTCTTTTTGGGACAAACTAAAAAGGAAAGTGTGTGCATAAATTGGGATGGAGGGGGTAGTTTTTATTCCAGATGCAATTGCAGCAGTAGAAGATCACCTTTACATAAATCCAAAGTCCTATAAGTAGGTATATCGTGATTTCTTTAAACTGTTTATCAATAGTTTTATATCTTTCATATTCTCTAACCTTCTGAGTTCTATAATCTAATAAATTAGCTGTTTTTTATGAATGTACATACTACCTAGCTAACACACAGCATATAAAAGTATACAAAAAGGTATAAGCAAGAACATTTTCTAAAAAAAGCTCACCATTCATATAGTTGATTCCACACTTCCTGAGGAAGTAATATATAATCGGTGCCTTCAACGAGGGTATCATGCAGGTCAATCCCCGCACTAGAATCCCCTGAGGTTGCTTCATATATCAAGTCAAAATTATCAATACTGGAAGGCATCTTCAAAGCACTAGAACCACCAGTGCAATGCTCAGAAGTAGATCCATCATTTAAAGTATTAGCCTGGTTTTGGTTCACATATTCCAACCATTCTTGCCACCATCTGTAGAAACCCATTAAAAAATTGATAATCATTTACCCAACAGTCTAACTCTGCAGAAAAGAATTTACATAAACATTTATCGCGCATATCCTCTAAGAATTTCAAGTGATAATCTAACATTTATAACAAAATATTCAAATAATAGATGCACTGAGGTATGAAACTCATAGATATTGTTTTCCTGAAGGACCGAAACCTCTCAAGGATTAATCAATGGCCACAATGCTAGAAGAAAAACTCAAGAGGTATGTGTCCTTTGGGATTGGCGTGATTAAGAACAAATAAGGAGTTGAGGATCATTGGTACACCAAAGAAGTAAGAACTGCATCTTGAGCCTCAGTTTGGAGAAATATTAGATCTCACATGCCTTGTTTCAAATCTAGAATAGGTTTCCAGTGGGTAATGGAACAAAAATATCCTTCTGGAAGGATAACTGTATTTGGACATGAGCCATTGATGGACTGGTTTCCTGATCTATTTAAACTGACAGAAAAAGCTTCAGCTTTTCTGGCACAAAATAGAGAAAATGGAGATTGGAATATCAACTTCAGAAGGAGGAGATCCAATGACTGGGAGGTTTACAGGACTACTGAATTTTTCAATCACTTATGCGCATTCCAACAGCTTACTGAATCAGAAGATGGCATCATTTTTTTTCCAATTAAGTACAAGATTTTATTGCACATATGAGCAGAAACATCTGTATACAAGGAGAACACAAATGTAGAAAACCGACAAAAAGATACTTCCTCTGGTTCAATTTAAAGAAAGGAAACTTGTGATCTAAAACCCCACTCAAGTTAAGCTTGGTTTACCTTTGATAGTGAGCAAAGCAGTGTGTCCGTGAGAATTTCACAAAAAAAAAGGTCTGGCTCTATGCAGTAATGCTTTCTATGTGGGGAACAATCAGAGAGCATTTGTCGGTTTTTGTTTTTACAATGCCAAATTGCCGTCTAACTGCGGCAGTCCTTCTCAAGCATATTTTTAAGATGGCGATGTTCGGGCCACCTTGCACACACCTCAATTATTCCATAGGGTAGTTGCTACCTCCCACATGCACAGGCACCGGATATCTCTGCCCACCAAGGATTAGGGAGATGAGAAGAATCACCTAGTATTTTTTGCCTCGGTTGAAATTAGAACCTAAGACCCCATAGTTCTCCTTTCACTTCATATGCAGTGGGCCATGCCTAGTTCAACTGATTGGCTAAGCTTCTGGAACAAAATGGGACTACACACAGGAATACTTTGGTTGAATATGATACCTGCATTTATTAGGTGGACTACTTGAACTGAGAGGAACAAAAGATACTTTGAAGACTGCTAGTTCTATCATTAGAATAAAGTCCAGATGTACTATTTTGTTTTGCTCGTGGTGTAGAATGGAAAAAGTAATGATGCTAAGTCAGTCTTACAATGTTAGGAGTCCGAAAGGATTAGAAAATTAAATTAGAAGGGGCAGATTTTTGCTTCTGTAATTACTGTACAGATGTTACCGCACATCTTTTGTGCTTGCTTAGTGGTTTCCCTTCTCAAAAAAAGAAACAAAACTGCTTGTTTATCTATAACATAACCTTACCTTTTTACTAACAAAGTGCCAAGAAGAACATAACAACTGAATAATGGCTTCCAGAGAAGCATATAACTCCTCAAAGTCCGCACTCTTCTTTCAATAGATTCTATTTCAGTAAGCCAAAAGTATAATTCCTAATTTTGTCCTTATTGTTAGAATGAAGTTAAATGCGAAAGCTGCATAACTTCTATCCAATGTTCCTTAAGGAACAGAAAGTTGCATTTTTCGGAAAAAAACTCAGAAGAAATTAGGGGATGAAATAGAAACATACTTCAGAAGTGTCAGTTTTTGCAATTGCAATGCCCACCAGTAAAAGAAACATAGCTTATGGTTTACTCCTTTCATTTTGTTTAATGTGGTGTTTGACTGGGCACAAAGTTTAAGAAAGAAAGGAATACTTTTAGAACTTGTGATCTTACCCATGATATTTGTGTGGCTATAAAATCAGGCCATTAAGGGTAAAATGAAAATTTTGAAGCTAAACTATCTCCAAATATAGAAATATAGAAATATAGAAATGTGTCATTCTTATTGGAATAAACTAAAAGAAAAATACTGCAACTTAAAATGTAATAGAGGGAGTGCTACATAGTTTTTACAGACAGTAGCAACCTACGCCTTCTCTTTGCAAGGGTTGTGTCCGCACCACATTATGCAAATCTCTACTATTCCACCAATACATGCTGACTCTGCCCATCAAGATTTAGGTAAATAGGAAGAATTAACGTTGTCTCTGCTGGATTTGAACCCAATCCCCATGATTTTCACCCACTTCATTAAATACTTGACCAGTAGACAACAGCATTGGGTGCAGAAGAGATTACTCTTTCCCCTTTTAAAAATAAAAATTTATTCTTTCTCTACTCTTTTGGGAACAGAAGCCTCTAATAAAATAAGGAGAAGCCAGGAACCCTAAATTTAGGGGGAGGAATGGTATAGTGTTTTATTTGATACCCTAATTGGAATTAAAAAATGGTTTCGTCAAAACTAGTTTTTTTTGTTTCAAAGTATCCATGCATAATGGTATAGTTGGTTGTTTGGTGATGTGCAGGGAATGAGGGAAAAGCATCTTTGTAGAAATGAAAAGTGGAGGACTGTTAATTTATGTGTTTGCATAAAAGAACACTGCCTTTAATGTTAACAAGCAAAATAATCTTATTTTCTTTTAGCTGGGATATAAGTCTAAGATGAAATAGTTGGTCAGGGTAATGGCATTCAAAAATGCTTCTCTTAAACCTATCATACGGCAGATATGGTGAAAAAAAGAAACCCTAGAAATAAGAGGGCAATAGAGCAGCAGATTAAATTTACCGTTGAGTGATTAAATAAAAGGTATCGCCTTGTTTGGTTTGGGCTTCGGCAGCAATAGATATATCTCTGATAGTCAGCTTCTCTTCCTCCGGCGTCACCTCCTTTTTCACCTCCGTCATTTCCCTTCTCTTCCGCTAAACTCAAAACTCAACAAACAAATGACAATTTTGATCGCCTCTTTGCTGAAACCCTTTCTCTTCTTTTTCTCTTCTCTTCTCTTCTCTTCTCTTCTCTTCTCTGTTTTGTGGGCAGTACTACACAGACAGAGCAGAGAGGGGGGACAACCTAAACTGAATTGAGGTTGGGTTGGGGGGTCTACCTCAAATATTTCTTTTTTCACTTTTTTAAAGATATTCAAGTGAATGCCCGAGATGAAGTTTTTTTTTTTTTATTGGTGTTTGCTTATTTTCTACCGCAGTTCAATTAAATTTAAATTTATGCTAAAAATATAATATTATTGGATAAATGTCTTATTTGTTTGCACTTAATAAATGGCTGAATCTAAATCATTCAAATGAAACAATTTTTTAAAAAAAGTCTTTGAATGAATCTGAAAAGAACTGAACGAATCAGATTTGAAGGAGAGTCTTAACAACATTCAGACTTATTTAATACGCTACAAAAAAATATATCATGTCATCTCTCTTTCTCTCTCATTGTGCGACTTGCTCTGTCTCTCTACAAACTTTCTTTCTCTCTTTTCTCAACCAAACACCAATTTTTTCTTCTTAAACTAGTAAGTTTTCATAATCTTTACAAGTATTTTCTTATATTTGTATTGATTTTTGTCAAGAACTCTTGTTCTAATAATTTTTTTGGTTGTATTGATGTTTATCAACAACTCAAGATTTTTGAGTAAAAAAATAGTAGTCATGATTAAAAACAACAACTTTATAACATATATGAGGTCTCTTATCAAAATTTATTTTGTTTAAGCCAAAGATATAGAAGACTTCACCTCTACCCTTTTCAAATTTGTGTACAATTTTTTTTGAAGATTGTACTGCAACAGGAGTTCATGATTGAGGTCCAAGTTATACATATATCTAGTTGGTGACAAAAATGATGGACTTCCTAATAATTCTTCATCACAATCTTTTATTTCGGTTGAAAGAAAAGTTTTGAGGAAGAAATTGATGAGAAGATGAGTACTGCTTTGGAGATATTGATTAAAAAAATAGTGCACCAAGCTTTGAAGAATGCAAAGAAAAAATTAAATGGACTTGGATAAGAAGAACCATTATACATTATAGTTGTTAGTATATTTTGTGAATGTGGCAACTACCAAAAGGCATGATGACGCTAGAGGTTCACAAGTTAGAAAAAAATAGGAATTCATTAAATTTTCTGATTAGCTAGAATATATGCTAGGTTTTGACGATTCTTTATTATTTTTCAACTATATAGTATCTATCATATTTATTGAACTTTTTGATATTATTTTTTTAAAACTTTTTGATGTTATATTATGCCTATGAAATATATATTTTTCGTGATATATTTTCTTATAAAAAGATGTTTATGTTGAATTCTTAAAAAAATCAAGTTACGATAATTTTTATATCGATATATAATTTGTGTTTGCATATCATATAATTTTTTTAATCAAATATTAACATTTAAAATATTAGTTTTTTTATTAAAAAGTAGTACTTTTTGTTGAAATGAAATTTTTATAATGTTTAATTTCATATGGACATTCAGATATTGAAAAAAGACAATCTTAATCATTCAATATTCAGATCTAGAGACCACATCTTAATATTTAGATGTGCATTCAGATCTAGACATCCACATCTTAATGCACATCATAATATTCAAATGCTTATTCAGATTTAGACCACTTTAATCTTAATGAAAATAAATAAGGCATAGACTCCCTAATAAAAAAATATTCATAACGAGGACACTCGGATTGATATTGGGTTTGGGGCTCTACCTCAAGTATTCCTTTTTTCACGTTTTTAACGAAGATTCAAGTGAATCGACCCGATGCAAGGTTTTTTTTATGCTTTTTATTTGGTGTTCGATATTTTTATTCGAGCTTGATTAAATATAGCTTTGTACTAATAATTCCACATTGTTGAGTAAAGGCTCCCTAATAAAAGTGATAAAATTGATTTTATTATATATATATATCCTTAAATAAAAGTTTGGTTCTTCGGTGCACCGAAGTTTTGAGACCCTTACACCGAACACCGATTGAAGAATCGAACTTTTGAAAAAATAACACCTATACCGAACCAAAAAATCTAAAAAACTGAAGCCACCAAACATTATCTTGAATGGTTTTTTGGTTTTTCTATTTTCCGGTATTTATGCCCACCCCTAGTCTGGGGTCTACCTCAAGTATTCCTTTTTTCACTTTTTTAACGGAGATTCAAGTGAATCGATCCGAGACAAGGTTTTTTTTCATTCAGTGTTTGGTACTTTTATTGAAGCTTGATTAAATTTAGATTTGTACTAAAAATTTCAGATTATTGGGTGAAAGCTCCCTGATAAAAGTGATTTCTTACTGAAGGGATTCGAATTAAGGTTGGGTTTGGGGGGTCTACCTCAAGTATTCCTTTTCTCACATTTTTAACAGAGATTCAAGTGAATCGCTCCAAGACGAGTTTTTTTTCTTTCAGTGTTTAATATTTTTATTAAAGCTTGACTAAATTTAGATTTGTGCTAAAAAGTCCACATTGTTGGGTAAAAGTCCCCTAATAAAAGTGATTTCGAGAGGACTCGAATTGAGGTTGGGTTTGGGGTCTACCGTGAGTATTTATTTTTTCACATTTTTAACGATGATTAAGTTTTAAGGTCAGTGGGTCTAGGTCCCACTGACTATTTTATTAAATAGTCAAAACAAAACAAAACAAAAAGGTATGTACATCGAGTTAAAGTAAAGTAAAAAAACGCAAGAGAAACAAAAGTATAGTATGTTTCCAAATTGAAATTGGAAGATTCAGAGCTTCTTCATCCCTTTGCTAGCCATATTTTCAAGCTCTAATGCATCGATCCATTTCCTCCATTCAGCTAAGGTATAATTTTTGTATTCTCCTTTCAGCTTCTTGATATTTTCCTTGTTTTTTCTGTTCATCTTCCAATTTTCTCCTTCTTCTTATTTTGTTCCTTGGAGATCTCTTGTACGTGTGTTCTTTTTGGTGCCCAGATCTGATGGTGGCTTTTGTTGAAAGCAGTGTGCTCTATTCTAATTTGGTCCTGCCATGTGTTTGCACTTAAGGTCGGTATTCTCTTCTTTCTTCGATTTAGCTCGTTGATTTGTGTCCATTTTTTGCCCATATACTTGTCCTTCTTGAGTTTGTTGCACCTAATTGAATTGTATCATTCTTGAATGACAACTTTTTTCTGACTTCTATTTGGGAAATATTGGTATTCTTCATACTTTACTATTTTCCATTGAATTTTGAGCATTGGGTTGAGCTTCTGAAAATGCTGATACCATCACTTTCCAATTTTCAATGTATACAATATAATTTTAAGGAGATCCAAGTAAATCACCTTGTCATGATCCAAAGTACAACCTAGGCGTAACATGGTGTATAAAACCCCGAGAGGCCCTACACAAGCCACTCATGCATCATACAAGATAATAGAAAGTCAAGAGATTTCAAAAGATTGTTTCAAAATATAAGAGTTGATAAAATGTAGTGGATAACATAGTCTCAAAGTCATCTAGTACATCAAGAGTGATCGGGACTTAACCCGTGCATGACATACAATACTAAAAGTAAAGACAGTAAGGAATAAAATGTTCGGTCCTCGGAACATGAGGACTCACCAATCTTCAATCTACTAAAGTGATCCCTAGCCACGGAGATGTGAAACGGGAGCGTCGGACCCTACATTTGGAAAGAATGTAAGAAAGATTATGTGTTAGTACAAAGAATGTACCACGTATGATAACAATGCATAAAGATATGAAATCATGCCAAAAGGACTTTTCGTGATATGCAAAGACCAAGTTAAAACATAAGATAAGAGGTTAGAAAACATCATCGTGATCATGGTCAATGCAAGTAGAAATCATCTTAAAACACATGTGAGATACTTCTTGAAGTAGCCTTAGTTCATTATTGTGGGAGATTTACCTTTAACCGACATAGAGACCATGTGAGCTATAATATGGAATCTGGTGTCTATCCCACGCCGAAAAGAACTGTTCTCACTTGCCAAGGTGAGAACCATGAACTTCTAGCTTAGCTAATGTCTATCTAGACAACCTATGGGTGCACATAGTTTATGGAACATGGGTAATCGCCACTTGTCCACTCACTGCTAAGCATAACTCCCATGAAATAGTCCTTAGTCTTATCTTATCTTAACATTCATGAGGCATGTGTATTTTCCGCTTGTATTATCATTAGGGGACATGTATAATCACCACTTATCTTATCATTAGAATAGCTCCTAAACTTTGATTCATTTTAGGTTAGAAGACCTTTCAACCTTATAAATCATTTATGTGAGAAAACCCTTTCACAATCATGTTATGAGTTGTAACACATCGCTATTTGAAAGAACTAGAATTTGAAAGAAACCATTTTTGGAAATAATCAAATTTGGAAAGTTTGACAAGTTAAGCTAAGTATGATTTTTGAGTCAACTTTAAACGACCATAACTTCTATCTCAGGACGAGTTAGGTATACTACAAGATACCGTAGAAAAGATCTTTGAATTATCTTTTCAACGCCACCAATTTTGATCATTTTTGAGTTTGTATGAGGGAGATATGCCCATTTGAAGTCGGGCTATCTAGATAAGGAAAGTCATTAGAAGGGTATTTTGGTCTTATCATTACCCAGTTAATTAAATCCATTTTTAGTAAATTATTTGGGGTCTAAACTGAGTTATTTCAGTTTATGTAGTTGAGAATTACACAAGGGCTTTGAGAGAAGAGAAAAGAGGAGGAAAGGAGAAGAAAAGGAGAAGAAAAGTTCAAGATTCGTCAAGATACTTGTGATTTTTGTTGTGGATTTCGCCAAGGATTCAATTCTACGAGGTATGTGAGACTTTCATAGCATTGAGTTCATTCACCAACACGCCAATCATGTTTAGTTCAACAAAATCCGTTCTAGAAAGTTGAAAGTTGATGATTTTGAATTGCGTTCTTGAATATGGATTTTCATTCTTGAGTTAAGTTGGGATTGTTGAGTTCTTGAGGAAATCGTGTCGCTTTTTGAGTCATTTATGAATAGGTTCTTGTGTAAATTTACTGGGTATCTGAATCTAAAGAGAATTTGGGGGATTTTTTTTGAATTTAGGCGAATTGGGGTTGGAAAATGAAGAAGAAAAAAGTTAGGCGAATCTGGGTACCAGGTCTGCATCGCGGACCTATTCCTCAGGATTGGGGAATTTTTCTCTGTGTCGCAGAGCAGTCATGGACCCTTCTGCCTCAAAATTTATTTCGTGACCAAATATTTAAATGCATCTTTGCGTTGTGGACTTGCTTTCAGACAGTGATTTCTTGATCGTTTCTCATGTTTAATTATCTAAAAACACTCCTAAACATCACAAGATCTTTCCTATCACAAATCACAATTCTTAGAGTCCTTTCAAAAAGTCTTTTGCAAATGCTTTAAACTTGTTCTAAGACTTGAGTTTTGAATTAAGTAAGAGTAACAAATGAAGTTCATTTCTTCAAAAAGAGTATATGGGAACTGAGTATTCCTAAAGAGTAAATGTTTTCACATTTAAACAAGAGAGGAAACACTGATTTCCAAGATGAACCTTTGAGCTAGTTTTTGAGTAATTATCTCAAATCACATAGAGTTTTTGTTTTTAAACACATGAGCTGAGTATTTAGGGAGTAGTATCGAGCACCGATGTGTGGACGAGTTCATAACAACTCAATGTCTCCATAAACCATGTAGCCAACGTGGGTAGAAAGGGTCATACTTTTTAGATGATTCACCAGTGCTTTCTAGCATAGACTAGTGGATCCACTTAGTTGAGGCATTCTATATCCCGACAAGTTATATGACAGTTTTTGCAGCGTGGGCGAGACGCTGTATCATCACATTAGCTCATAGTGATTGTTGTCGGTTAGAGAAACTCCCACATAATTATATTAATTTATTATATATAAACTGAGTTGTTGTTGTATTTCTTTAATACATTGAGTTGCTACCTACTGTTTAAATGCTTTATATAAACTGCATCTTTATTGTTGTTTATTTCTGCATTGAGTTGAGTATCCATGAGTTGAGTAAAGCTGATGTAAATGTTTCTTTCAGTATTCAGTTCAAGTTTATGTCATATCTAGTTTTCCCCTCGCATGCTCGTACATTCAATGTACTGATGCCATTTGGCCTGCATCATTTTATGATGCAGATACAGGTAACCAGGATCCGCATCCAGCGCCTCGTTGATCCAGTCGAGTGATATACCGTGAGTTTACGGTATTTCTAATACATTTCACTTACAAGTTGTGTGTGTCTAGGGCCTTGTTGTATTGGTTTTTATGTGTTTTTATCATATTTTGCAGGAAAGATGTTCAGGCGCGGAAGTAAAGAGACAGTTG